>JAECUM010008814.1:0-104996 GCA_016617855.1 Megalonaias nervosa | reverse complement strand
GGGTGGAATCCTGATAGCAACAAACCTGTGTTGTTAAAAGATTTTCTACTAAGGCCTCATCTCCGCTACAATGAAATTTTTTTTTTCTTTCTCTCGAACAAACATGAGCTTACCGATTCGAGGGGCAATTCCACTTCGTAAGAAGGTGTTATTGTCTATCCAACTCGAGCGGGCTAGTCGATGGAGTAGGCTGGAAAGCTCTACCTACCTACTCCAGAAACGGAAAAGTCCCCTTTATGTTAATTTTGTTTTGTTTTTTTGTCCGGACAAGCAGGAGGTAACCGACTCGAGGGACAATTTCACCTCGTAAGAAGGTGTTATTGTCTACCCAACTCGTGCGGGCTAAGCAAGCGAAACGGAAGCCGAGGGCACAAAACAGGTGCTGGGAAAACATACTAGCAAACACCTGGGCGGAATCCTGGAAACAACAAGCGTGTGTTGTTAAAAGATTTTCCACCAAGAAGCCCTTTTTCTTTTCTTTCTTTTTTTTCTGGACCCCAAAACAGGTGCTGGGGAAAATATACTAGCAACCCCTGGGTGGAATCCTGGAGACAACAAACCAGTGTTGTTCAAAAAATTTCCACCAAGAAACCCCTTTTTTTCTATATCCTATGAGAGTCTTCCTTTAGCTATTGAAGACCTCTTTCGATAATAGCTCTATCCACAATATCAAATTCGATCCTTTGGTTCCACCTTCAAAATTAACGACTAACGCAAACACTGCGTGACCCTAACGTCTGTGGGATGGCTGACACTCAGCTGATTGGTGCTCTTTCGACAATACAAAGGTACACTACTGGATTAAATTTGATCAAATACGTACGGCCTGGCGTTTTGGCGCGTGCACCACGGGACCTTCCTGTGCCGTTTGGCGCCTCCCTTCCTGAGTCCTTTCCTCTTTTTCCTCTGCCAGACATAAATAAAAAGTGCGACATCGCACATAAACACGGAGCTGTGATGGCACCAATCTCACAGCCCCGACCAACTGAGAAGTCTGACCTTCAGGCATTAACCAGTCGCGAAAGCACTGAGTATGCGTGGGCAACATAAATCACTTCATTGATTGATTGAGTCTGACCATCCATTGTTGACCCGTCAACCTACGAAGATGCTTTCAAGACTAGCCAAGTTGCACGAAGCTTATGTGAATTTACATCGTGTCAGGCAAAACCTGATACCAAAGCCTGAAGAGATAGAAAATGTCAGAATGTTAAAGGTGACCGAAGACCTGATAGACGAATTCTTCAGAAAAGAAAACAAGAAAGGGCAAGAAGAGTGGACGGAGAAGTACAAACTTCAGAAGTAGCAGAGAGAACAGCAACAACAGCAGTAGCAACAGCAGCAGCACCGAGACAGAGGCTTTGTCAACTGTCGTGTAGACACGAGAGTTCTCCTTCTCTTTCCGAAGAAGCAGACCGGATCCTGTGGGAAAGCCTGCCGCCAGACGGGGATACAATCTCAGACAATAAAAAATTGCCATTACTCCCCCGTCAACACAACAGCTCTTTTCAGGGCTACCCCAACACTCTAGAAAAGAGATACTATTCCAATTGCCAAAAAATTGTGTGTTTGTATGTTTTAAAAAATAGAAGTGTGTCTATCAGCATTTCGTTTCTCTGTCTTGTCTGAAAGTGTATGTCTGTGTTTGTGAGTAAAAAGGTCAACGTGAGTGTTTCTTTTAGGTCCGCGCGTTCCATGTTTTTAGTGATGATATGGACATTGTGAGTTTTGGTGTCAGGGGATGTTTTTCTTCACGCCCGTGCTCCAGGGATATAAAAGCGAAGCGATTGTCAGTCTGGCTACCCATCGTTGATTCGTCAACAGTAACAAAATGAGTAATAGAATTGCCAAATTGTTGGAACTTCAGATGCACCTGGAGCATGCCAGGCGCATTTTAGATGAGCTGGCCATGGAGACCATCGCGGAAGCTGCCAGGCTTGGAGAGGATAAAGAGGAAAAAAGAAGAAAGAAGAAGAGGAGAAGAAGAGAGGGATCCTACCTCACCTCATACTGAGACCTGTGTGAGGTCAAGCCTGAGGTGAGGACGCCTCCACAGACATTACCAGCACAACCACAACTACGACAGAT
This sequence comes from Megalonaias nervosa, assembly GCA_016617855.1. Classification (NCBI taxonomy): domain Eukaryota; kingdom Metazoa; phylum Mollusca; class Bivalvia; order Unionida; family Unionidae; genus Megalonaias; species Megalonaias nervosa. The sequence goes on along the minus strand of JAECUM010008814.1, from coordinate 102,908 downwards.
ACAGCCGCTGCCATAGCTTCTACCACCAGTACCGACACCTGTAGTTCCCCAGACAGAAAACCACGACAACAACAACATCCCCGGATCTGGCATAGGAGAAACAGATGGAAGTCTTCAGAATCTTAGAAACTGAAGATTGGGGTTCTGAAGCAACTAAAGAGGCTTCTGCGCTCCCAATCAGAAATTTGAATTGGGCAAATGATTGGAGTAGGAGATGTGTCTGTGGTGCCCGGCCTGGATGGTGCAGACATTAAGAGGTGCATCTAAAATTCCGAGAAAAACAGCCCTTCTCAGAGCTAACCAAATGTCTAGAAACGAGACACTGTTCAAGTTCCCGATTTGTGTGAATGTGAAGTAGTGTGACTATAAACACTACCTCATTTGCTGATGTGTGTGTGTATGTGTGCGTGTGTTTGTGTGTTGCTGTGTACGCGTATCTGTGTGGATGATTGATATTGGTGTTTTTGGATAGTAGATATGGTTTCTTTCTCGTCCCTTCTTTGTGAATAATAGAGTGTGAGTTTGTATGCGTTCGCGTACGTTTGTTTGGATAGTATATATGGTGTGTTTTTTTCTTCTCTTCCCTTCTGTGTGGATAGTAAATATTGGGGTTTTGGATAGTAGATATGGTGCTTTTTTCTTCTCTTCCCTTCTGTGTGGATAGTAAAGTGTGGGTTTGTATGCGTTCGCGCACGTTTATGTGGATAGTATATATGGTGTTTTTTTACTTCTCTTCCCTTCTGTGTGGATAGCAGATAGTGGGGCTTTTTCTTCTCTTCCTTCTGTGTGGATAGTAGATATGGTCTGTTTTTCTTCTCTTCCTTCTGTGTGGATAGTAGATATTGTGTGTTTTCTTCCTCCCCTTCTGTGTGGATAGTAGATATTGGTGGTTTTTTCTTCCTCCCCTTCTGTGTGGATAGTAGAGTGTGGGTTTGTATGCGTTCGCGTACGTTTGTGTGGATAGGAGATATGGTGTGCTTTTTCTTTTCTTTCGTTCTGTGTGGATAGTAGATATTAGGTTTTTTCTTCCTCACCTTCTGTGTGGATAGTAGATATTGGGGTTTTGGATAGTATATATGGAAGAAGAAACTCAAATGCCCTTTTCAGGGCCACTCCATTGCCTCGAAAAGATATCTCTTCTCTCTTGCCTATACCAAAATCCCACCTTTTGTCTTGTCGCTATAGTGGCCCAGGGTCTATTTAGTCGCTATAGTGGCCCAGGGGGTCTTGTAATGCTCATTCCCCTTGTCGCTATAAATCTTACAGCTAAACGTGCCCACGACCGTTTTCACTGGGTTTTCCATTGTCGCTAAAGAGCCCCACTTCACTACTATCCGATCTATTACTTTTCGCTGAAACACTTGGATTGATTTAGGCAATCTGTCGTTGATATACACTTTCGAGCTCGTGTGGCAAGAGGAGCTATTGCTAATTACAGAGCAATCGCTGCTATACTCTCAGGCAAAACAATGTTGCTTGAAGGTGTTGGTGGACGAATGAGAGTCATGGATACCTCAGTAAAAAATATATAATCGATTGCGCGATCAGTAAATTAAATCACCCATGATATTATAATGTCATATCATCATGTTTGTGTTCCTCTGACTCCTGGTAAGATTAAACAGCTAAAATCAGTATCAAAAAGAATTCTGGAATAAAAATATTGATAAAATCAGCACAGATCGCAGGTGGTTCAAATAAATTATCTTTGACAGAGCGTCAAATCAGGCACTTCAATGACGCTAAACGATCAAAACCGGCGTTAGACTTAATCTCTCTGCGGGTGCCATTAAAGACATTGCCAAGACGGGTGGCATATTTTCACTTCTTGCAGCTATACCAGCGTTCATAGCCGCTGCAGCATCAGCTGTTGCAAAAGCAGCTGCACTTGGTGCTGTTGGAACTGCTGCTGGGATGGCACTAAAGAAAGCAACAGGCCAAGGACTAAAGACTTCCCAAAAAAATGGAAAGGTCTGACTGCCTTTAACTCCCAATTCGTGGTACAGTCGAGCCGCGAGCGGATCGGGTCTAAGACTGCCCGGGACACATCGCTGATACTTCCCATGTCCAATTTTAATTTACTTGATGCTGCTAAAAAATTAAACATCAAAAGCTTCAGAGGTGTTTTTATGCGTGATGAATTACCAAAACAACCAAACCATGTTGAAACTGGTATCATTAATCTCAATGGAAGTTCTGGCCCAGGTACTCATTAGGTTGCATATGCGACTGATTCACGTGGAGTTGTTTATTTTGATTTTTATTGGCTGGCACCACGAAATGATTTTTAAAATGTCGGTGGACTTCAAACTCCAATATGGTATTCAACATTACCAACACAGACAATAACTGATCCGCCAATATATGGCCGTGAAGTAGTTGCCGTACTCGAAGCTGTGTCAAGGTTCCTAATACCGCCACATAAAGTCGTGCACGATTATACAAGAGGTCGTTTTAAAAAGATCTTAGTGTAATATACAATGGTAGATATTTACGGAAGATCTGCTCGAGGCAAACCTCAAGGTGACTTATCCAAATATGCAACCATTGACGAGGTCAAGGATGAGTTCTCTAATCTTTCGAGACTCGCAAATGTGGACCAAAATGAAGTTGTTGTTTTTCAGGATAAACAAGGACGGTTGAAAACGAGTAATATCACGTTGACGGATATTATTCTGTGAGTTCCAGATGTGACTGAAGATAACTTAGTGGTATTTACTAAAAGCGGTAAAATTAAAACCTCGAAGGAATCATTTCTAACAATCATGTGAGAGATTGCTGGACGCGTCAGAAGAATTGGAGATATATTGTATGGCGATCTCAACATGAGCAAAAATACAATTATCAGTGCGAGAGAACCAAGATCAGACTATGATGTGGCAACAAAAAGATACGTAGACAGCAACAACAACACGATGATGCAATGACTGGTTCTCTCAATATGGCTAACAATAACATTACTGTCTTGGAGTACCAAAATCAAACGATGACGCTGCAACGAAGAAACATGTCGACAATAGCAACATCCCAATGATGACATCATTAATGACAATCAATGATGGATTGGCCACAATTAGATCTGAACATTCAAATCATGTAGCCGCATTTGTAAAGTTTCGTTTAAACACAAACGAACTATTAATGAATTTTTTGGGAATCCAGCAGTCTTCGACATCAAGCTTTCTGAAATAAAAAAAAATACCGATTATGTAGTACATTCAGTAGCATCTGGATCAAAATTATGGACACCACTCAATAAATCCATCAAACATCGCGCTGAGGTTACCGGTGTATACAGGTTCTCAGTAATCGACGTTACAACATTTACAATATCTATTACAAAATCCCGACGTTATCCAGTTAGTGGATCTTCTGGATCTGTGTTAGTGATACTAGATCAAAACGACAAGGAAAAATTTGTGGTGGAAGTCGAAGAAAAAAGCGTCCCCGTGTTGTATTATTGGTGTCTTGAAGTCGTCACTAAACTACCACCTACTCAGAGTGTTTCTATTTCAATAATAATGAACTTCCTAATTGACGTTGCAGTGCAACACTACAGATACGAGCAAGTGTGTTTACGGCAGACTCAATTGAAAAATAACATCGACGAGTATACAGTAAAGCAAAAAAAAAATATCTCAGACGTGTCACTGTTACTGACATAATTGTGTACTTGGCATCCGCGATCGTCGCTGGGACGGCAACTGTCATCGGCACATTATCAGCGTCACACGTGATAGCACCAGTAATAGGAACTGGTGTTGCAATTATAACCAGTGTTGCTAGCATTCTTATTGTGATCTCAAAAAAAAAATCCAAATAACCACGTGCGCGGCTAATAAATTACACGAATATACAACAAAGTTGTACACGGTTACACGCGCACACGCCAAATTATCTTCGTTGATTTCATCCGGTCTCAACGATGGAGTAATATCACATCAGGAATTCGAAGAAATGATTAAGATTTACCATAAAGCAACTCGAAATCCAAAGCAAGCCAAAAAAAATTAGATCCCTGATTAAAATCATAATAATGTCGCAAGAATTACAACAACAAATCGTCGCTAATACAACACCACCAACAACCACAATGATATCAATGAGCTCACCAAAGCCTGAGTTTGACGTTAGCTTTCCAACGTCAATTCCAGCCATGGATGCAGCACTAGCGCAATTGCGAGTTTATCACAGCTGGCCAAATATTAGATCAAACCCATTCGGTGGATTGCAAGCAAATAATTCATTGGTATTTACGTACAAGAACAAGACCGATGGAACCCCTGATTGGCAAGTTGTGGGTATTCCTACGGGCAGTTAACAAATAGAACAGATCAATAGTGAATTCCAACGCAGAATTAAATCTATTACAGGAAAAGAATCCAAAGTCGCGATTACGGTTCACGAGCCAATGTTATCGGCGGCGATAGAAATAAGCACGCCTGACTAAGCGCCGTATAAATATATAGGCCGTCGATCAGAACCGTATTAGGATGGCCAGAAGTACCACCACCAATACTTCCAGTGCCACCAGAACCGAAACACTCTGATTTCATGACAGACAAGAAAATATTTTCGTCAATTCCAGAATATAGAAAAGTTCATGCATAGGAAAGTGTATTAGCAGACGGTATGACATTTGAGAAAAAATATTTTATTGCGTCTGGTGGTACAAGACTTCCTGAAGTATTATTTTCCCTTACACGTGATTATAAATTCGACAAAAAAATTATTTATGAATTTTCCGTTAATATCAGGTAAGAATACAATTGTGCGTTTAATCAAATGCAAAATTTGTTTTTGAATGTCACACAATATTGGAATAATGGTACCCAGCAGCAGATCATCACAACGATACAATATCTAAATCTGGTTATATCCGATCTTGAGTTTGCCAATAAACTTATCATTGAAACAGTAATGGCCCCTATGGTGAAAAATTAGTAGTACTCTCAGCTAAACAGTTATTTCTGGAAGCATATTCGATCACAGAAGATCAATTACCAACATTCATAGCACCTGGATTTCCAAAGGTCGTCGACGCGAGGAGAAAAATATCCCCTCCTTCGAATATTCTCAGGCACGACAATGATCCATACGGTGGAGGTCGTCATGCATCACAACTACCATATCTGTGAATCTAGTTTGTGATGCTATCAATGAAAGTTACCAAGTAGATCTTGAAAAATCCAGTCAGGCCCAGCAGGGATATATTTATACACATTTACTCCTCAAGCTCCACCTGGATTTTTTATTGTGTTAGAACCTGTTAATCCGGTTCATCTACGATGTCATCATCCACTGTTGTCATGGATGCATTTCAAACTTACTGACCAGCGCGGATACCTTCTTGATTTAAGAGGGGAATTTCATACAGTAAGTTTATTTGTGAGATCGTAGATCTTCAGTGTCGAGACCATACGTGACTGATTTTTTGTGAAATCTCATTAAATGTCATAATCTGCTTCTGAATGTGAATAATATTATAACAGAATAAAAATATATTATAATCAGAAAAAAAAATATTATAACCTGATACTGAATCTGACTAAACATTATAATAAGAATAAAAATATATATTATAATCAGAATAAAAATAAATATTATAATCTGATTCTGAATAAATATCATAATCTGATTCTGAGTCTGAATAAGTATTATAATCAGAATAAATATTATAATCAGAACAAAAATAAATATTATAAGCAGAATAAATATTATAATCAGAATAAAAATAAATATTTTCTGAATAAATATTATAATCAGAATAAAAATAAATATTATAATCACAATAAATATTATAATCTGGTTCTTTCTAAATATTAAAATCAGATTCAGAATAAACATTATAATCTGATTCTGAATCTGAAGAAATATTATAATCAGAATAAATATTATGATCAGAATAAAAATAAATATTATAATCTGATTCTGAAATAAGTATCATAATCAGAATGAATATTATAATCTGATTCTGAATAAATATTACACGCGCTAGTATTCAGTGTTACAACTTTCACTTTCACTCTTGACTTTGTTACCGTGATTACAATCGGCATAATCTTTTTCAACAGTCCTACACGTGAACTCACAACCTTTTATGTTTCGTATTCGCGTGATAACTCTGATCTAACTTTCTCAATCGCCGTTGCGATTGGAACGAATTTCCGGATGTTTTCATCGTCGACACAAGCTAGCGATTGTATCACTGACTGTTGGAATAATTTAATGAACCTGTATTCGGCCGCTGGTGTGTATCTTCTGTCGTATTTTCGTTCTTACAGCGCTTCAAAATCATTAGCGATTTTTCTGGCTCTAAGTCATCAGAAAATTGTATACCATCATCATTTAATTTTTTAATAGCAGAAATAACTGCATTAATAGTTTCGGAATTCATGATACAATAAACATCTATTTAGAATTTTAAAAAACGCATTCCTAATTTTGAGGAATGCAGGACGGCACAATAAACATATTGTGCAGTATTTACTTAATTCTAAGTACTGCACATCACACCATCTTTACTATAGTATTGCTTAATTCTAAAAGGATCCTTAATTGCGGGAATGCAATACATCCACCTTGACTCACTTACAGTGCTAGAGTTATTCTCAGAACAATGCCACTGCTTCATGAGACTCAATTACAGCGCTAAAGTTCTCATTGGCCAATTATTGTCAGAACATGAGATCTATTTTCTTTCATTGTCAGAGACTTTCACTCACAGTGAGGAAGTTGTCTCTGAGGTTATATACATATATACAGACTCACAGTGCTTGAGTTATCATTGGCCAATCATTGTGAGAACAATGCCACTGCTTCATGAGATTTTTCTTTCATTGTCAAAGACTTTCAGTTACAGTGCTGAGGTTATCTCTGAGGTTATATACATATATAGATATTTACATATATACATGTTTACACATATACATACATGTGCACATACACAACGACCGGGTACTTCTCTACGTTCAACAGAGCTGCACACCCTATCCATAATCAACCCCGGGGGAGTGCAAAATAGGTCTCACCAAATGGTGACATGGTTGGAAGGTGTACAGTTACCTGTTGAATATCGAGCATTAAAGCGAACCCCAATATTAATATATTTCAGAAATTATATAACATGGTTAATATCTGGAAATACAAAAATACATGAGAGGTGTGGCTTATTTTTATCCTTTATTGTCTCTTTTTTCTTAATTACCATCCCTGACAAAGTTCTAATGAAGCAAGTAATCTGACAGATTCAAAAAACAAAGATAATGTTTTTTTTTTTAATAAAAAAAACCCCACAGAAACCCACAAAAAATAAATCATTTATTTTTGTGAAACAAAAGCACTTTAATCGCTCTACCTTCGTTGACAGAGTTAGTTCCCTTCGCTGAATTTCTCTGTCTTACGATAGAAGTGTTTTCTATCTTACTTCGGGAGTGAAATACTGAAATATTCTTCGTTGTTTGTATTTCTTTGAAAACTCGGATTTGATTCGACATGTTGTAAATGGGAAAGAAACGAACCAAAAAAGAAAATAATTCATTTATAAGCGAATACCATTGTAAAATACAAGCGAGGTTACTATTTAAATCACTTTACGTATTCTTGACAAAGTTATTTCCCTTCGCTGAAATATTCTGTTTTACAATAGAGTAAAATTCAGGAGTGTGTTTCAGAAGTGAAATACTGAAATATTTTTTCTTTGTATTTCTTTGAAAATGTACAATTAATTATACCCTCCGCCACACTTTGTACCGAGGGTGGGAAAATACAGAAATATTTGACAGTTGCACATATCGATGAAATTCTATTTTATTTTTTTTTTTTTTTTGGCCTGTCTCCACATTCAGATATATAACTGCAGATGTGTCATTTTTTCTCCAGTACCTCAAAATTTACAATTCTGACTTTGTGTAATGGCATGCAAATTACTCAATAATTATTGAATTTCTGCCGTTAATATTATTAATCAAAAGTCAATATTTGATTGGTCCGTGAAAGCATTCATAGATAAATTTCTCACGAGGATATATTTTTTCCCAACAGTAAATCTAAGATACTAAGGATTAGCAACAGAACAGTCTGGGATTTGTCGTCTACAGTTCCTAATCACACTATCACGTGATGCCTCAAAATATTTTTTATGCTGGGATGTGTTGCAAATTCATTGTGCTCCATTTATATACTAATATTATTTGTCTAAATTGTTATTTTATGTTAGCGGAAAAATCTAGCGAGATAGTCTTCGGCGTTTTTTGATAGGAGATTCATCATAATACCGTTTTAAAGCTCAATATTTTTTACCAACACATTCTTCACACAGCTGCGATTCATCCCTGATTCCGACATTACACTTTTAAACACGGCTTTGGTCCTTGACTATCTCGCTGCACGCTTTGCATGTTTACTGAATTCATTTACACAAGCCCGATTACAAGGAGTTGCAGAGCCAATCATCAGCCATTGACAATTATTCTTTGCTTGAATCATTATATAATTATTTGGAAGTTTAATATATATTATCTGCAATCAAACCCTCTAAATCTAGATTCGATCTTGACAGAATAACCCCTGACTTTCCGAGGTGAGCTCTGGTTGATTCGATGAATAAAACTTTAATCAATCGTATCCGTGAAGCCAAGAAGGAATTTCGCGACGGTGATGCGGCTCATGTGTGGTCAACATTTAGAATCATAAGCGACGTTGATGCTACACTGAATGACAAACTAGCAGCGACGATTATTGTCTCGAGAAACAAAGATATCTTTTTGGAATAAAGTTTATTGTGGAGCTAGACGACACATGGATTATCCGTGACAAACACGACCCTGCTCGATTACATCACGCTGGAGATATTGTTAAGTTGAGTAAAAATTCTAAACCAGGAGCGGTAACTGGTATTGACAAACCATATTATAAACGAGAATATCCTGTGACGGCAGTTCTTTATGCGATATATTCGCTGAATGATAAACCTAGCGTTGATGATCTCAAACCGATAAAACTCTCGACGCTGAACTGTGTAGCTGAGCGAGTTACAGAACATTTCACAAACGCGATACGTGGAAATGGTTTAACGGATCTACGACTTAAAAAAGAAATGAGTGGGCTGAGCGTGTCAGCGAAAATGGACCTACGGTCAACGGCGTTGCATCGCTGGAAAAGAAATAAAAACATTTATGATCAAAATATAAATCAAATTTAGCTTCGATAGGTATCATTGATCATAACGCGCACGCGTGGACGTGGGACGTAACATTATTTACACTAGATAGAATTCTTAAATTTTACGATGGTGATACTTTTGATTTTAAAAATGAAATTAGTAAAAGTGATCCTCTATCTGTGACCAATTTGTACGACCCAGTGGAGATATTAATCGATCTGAGTCCCTCCAGGAGAAAATGAAAAATCTTGCGTTGAAATATACCGATAATGCATCCTGAACAATCACTCAGTAATTGTTTTACCATTCCGTCGGATGCTGCTCACTTTGCTCAGGAGAAAAAATCATGGAAACCGACAACATCGGAATTTTATGTCGATGTGCAGCTAAGTTGTGTCGAATACGGACACGGCGGGTTGTGGAATACCAAATACGATTGTGGAGATGTTATCTCAGTTGATATGGCTGCATATTATCCTGGACGTTTTCATGGAATGGAGAGTGTTCTGAACATTTTAAGAGATTTGGACACACGAAATGACCAAAGTTGTGATAAACAGACATTTACCAGATTTTGATTTAACTGTATTTGAATGTATTGAATCGTTTTCCTTCACGGAAAATCTCCGTCCAACTTTTTATATTTGGTTTGGTCCTCATTTTTCAGAAAAATGTTGGGCTCCAATAGTGCTATTTCCATATATGCGCGATGCTGGAATCTTGGCATCATTGACGCTCAGTGATGCAATAATATCGTATCGTCGTCACACCTAGGTTTGGCTACCTGTCTTTGAAAGATCTAACAAAATCTTTTTAGCGTAATCCCTATGAAATTGAATATGAAAATAAATTTGCAAAAGATCTCGGCAGAAAACTAATTGGAAAATTTACTCAGGGTGGTTCATGTGATCGTAAACGGCATTGTACAAGATTAATTATCGACGATGCCGAACTTGATTTCATAATCACTGATACAACAGAGAAAGGCACATTTATAAGCCGAAATAATGCTTACTTGTAAGACGGAACTAAATTAGGCACAATATTTAGCTATATTGATGATGACTCATCACAGTTTACCCATTTAAGATCTTCGATGCTCTTGTATATGTTGCCAAATTTATTATCGATACCTCAAAGAATTCCTGATACCGCGGTTAGATTTGCCACAGATTCATTTTATATGAATAAAAAATACACAGAATTGTTGAAGATTGGCACCGATGCATCATAGGGTGAATGGAGAATAGAGCGAGAAAAGATATTCGGTTATTCTGTATCTGCTGATGTTGAATCTAAGAATATATTTTACAAAAATAATCAGATGTCAGCGTTGTCATCAGCACCATCTGTGTATGATCCAGTATCCAGATATAAAACAGTTTATTTTAACGTAATTGGTGGTTCTGGTAAAACAACAAGTACAATTGAATTATTTGGGAATTTTGATATGGTTGTTTTGACACCAATGCATACACTCGCCAAAGAAATCAGCAAACGTGGAGTTAAATCTTATATTTATCACATCTTCTTTAGATGGAAATGAGATGCATGGACTCCTGAACGAATGGGAGAAAAATATATTCCTAAAATTTTTCTTTGGGATGAAATATTCACGGTGTCGCTAGATGTATTAAAAATATTTCGTGATTGGTTGTTGACAAGAAATATAGCTGTGGTCATGTGTGGTTATCATGGTCAACCACCACCTTTTGTCGGTGAATCTCCACATGAATGGTTAAAAACATTTGTAGATCATTATGAGGAAGTAAATGATGATCACCGAGCGTTTGATCCAGAATTGAGAGAGTTTAAGAAATTAATCAGACTGCAACCAGACAAGATTCAATGTGAAATAATGCGTGAGATAATTTAGGAAACACACATAAATGATTTTTGGAATATGTGGAAACCGGCTGATTTGATAGTTGCAAGTCGAAAGATAGTTCGTGATACACTTCAACAACAATTATTTCTGTTACATCAAGAAAAGTTTTCAGATCTACCTGTACCATTGTGTTATCGCCCAGCAGATACACGACGGCAAAATATTGATGTTGAAATTCCTGGAATTAATGAGAAACAAAAACTCGTTCTTAATGATATTGTTGTTGTTCAAGTGAGATCTGTTGCAAGCGCGCTAACGATGGATAAATCTTCATGGACGCTAGAATATGTTATAACGATTCATTCGTCACTAGGATTAACCATTTCCGATTGCTTATGATCGTACTGAATGGTCAAAATTTAGTTTATCTGACTGTGTCTCGAGTCAGAAGAATGTCTCAGCTGCGAAGGGTTATCATAAACTTCACAGTAAGTAATTATCAAACTACCGTCCACGGTGATGATGTAGTAAGGAAAAAATTCGCTGGTTATCAGCGATGTAACAACAAATAAACGCGACTCTTGATCTCGATGCTGAATTTATCATAACACTGAAACAACGACAAAAGAATCATTGTGCGATTTTGACACAGTAATGTTATGGCAGTATTTAAATAATAATCCACAAAATTCACCGGAGATAGAATTAATAGTAGTCTCGGCCATAAGCACGAAAATGTGATGTTGGTCTGTCTTGAGTGTAATCGAAGTCGGGAAGCCAGTTTACAAAAGTGAAATCGGTGGTAATTGTGTATCTTCAGGAATTACTTGTAATTGTTCACGTACAAATCCACGTTGAGGAGCAGTTGAATCTAGTCTATAGATTACAGGTTTACCCGTGGATCTTACCACGCTGGAAAGTTTATGTGTGGTCACACTCCAAATAGGATCAGTTGCTCTTTTTTTAACCACCTTCAAGTTCACCAGGTTCATATAAATATCTTACAGTCACATTACCTAGTACTGGTTGTTTGAGAAAGAGTCACGTCGTTGTACTGGTATGTGTTTTTTTGTGATCTCATTGATGGGCTTCATAGAAATTCCACTAGCAATTTCGTTATTTAACGCAACTATCACATTTGGTAGTCTTGCAACCCATTCACGAGATCTCTTGTCTTTCTGAACTTTATTCAGGAAAATTTCCTCCACATACTGACATCCAAACAATCGCTAGCAAGTGTTCGATTAAATCGTTCAACGATTGCCTGATCGCGATGAATTTCGGTATGTCCTCGTCTGATTTTGACGTCATGTTATTTCATTATCGACGTTATCGCACCAAGAAATTCTTTGCCAGGATCAACCTGTAGTAACTGTGGCCATCGCAAGGGTCCTCGTTGATAAATTCGTTCAAAATGCATATGCAACTTCAGTTGCTGTCTTTGTTGATAGTGGTTCTGCTTCTTTATATCTACTTGCAACGTCAACGATAGTCAACTCGTATTTGTGTGTGCGTGATTGACGTCGACGTGTTTTAATAGTATCAAATGGTAAAAGCAAAATGCCTGCCTGATGAACCTCATTGGAAGTGTTGACATCAAAATGTGCATGCTGGATTTATTTAGGTGGCGGTAGATAAATTTGCCATATTGCCTGTCGTGCTAACCAATTTGTAGCAACAGAACGTGTGACACCTGCCGCATCAGCAAGTTTGCTAATCGCTACTTTACCCCTCCAGTATCCTCTTGGGCTATAATAAATCGATTCCATAATAATAATGATACTACTACTACTACTACTACTACTACTACTGCTACTACTACTACTACTACTACTACTACTACTACTAATAATAATAATAATAATAATAATAATAATAATAATATTAATAATAATAATAATAATTGGCCGACTAATTACCGGCCCCTAGCACTAGTTTACCTTTCATCGCAGATGTTGCCAACCAATTGGCAAGTGATTCTCTGAGATTTATTTTTAACAGATTTTAACGTATGAATCAACTTCACATCTGCAATATGTCGTTGTTGTAAATCTTTATTTTTATACGCAACATCATGAACGTGGCACGCTTGATCAAACGCATTTATTGGATGCTCTCCAGATTTTGGTTGGTCTTGTTCGTAAAGTCGGATATCAGATCGGGCTCCAGGACCACAATAGTTATATCCAGGAAGTTGCTTCTCAACAGGATACTTAGCCCATGGAGCTCCTGGTGATTTTCCCAGTGAAGCAGTAATATCTCCGCCTGATTTATGAGAGATAAATTTATATTTTTTGTACCACATTTCACACACTTGCCTGTAAGTGCACGCTTTTTATTTTTATTATTGTTGTTAATCCACTGGTGGCGGTGGTTGCTCTGCATCGAACACAATATAGATTCATATTATTTATTATATTTCTACAACATGGATATCATTGATTTCTCAGCGACACGTAAGCAAGAAGCAGTCAAGCATCATCCAACGCTACCAAATTCTATCAGAGCAATTATCATAGGTCCATCTGGGTCTGGTAAGAAGCAATTGTTGCTTAACCTGATAGTGATATGGATGAAGTGAGATAAGTTGTATTTAGTGGCACCATCTGTAGATGATCAGCGATGCTACAATGTGCTTAAAGATTTTAATGAAAATGCAAAATAGTTGGACGAGGACAGTAATGATATTATTGACTTTGTCAACGATATCAACGATGCACCGTCGGTAGATGTATTAATAATCTTGTTGTATACGATGATGTGATGCTGGACAAAGAATTAAATCCAGAGAGGATATTTTCCCTAGGCAGACACAAAAAGCAGCAGAGAGGGTGAACAGACCACATGCTTGGATTGTTACTCATTAGAACAAAATTATGTTCTCAATAGTCAACAATGATATAACCCCCCACCAGTTTGGTTACTTCATTTTTGACCTTCGTTCCACGCGTGTTTGTTTACCCGCGGACAACCTACTTTTGGTCGCACCCTCTCTGCTGCTGTAATTAAATAACTATTATATAAATAATGATTGATGAAGCTCACTCAGCTAGACTAGCTCGAGAACGACTAGAGGCAATCAAAAATTATTTACCTGTCAGTGATTCTGTCAAGCAACAACTACAAGCGCGTCAGGAGTTTAAAGTATGATTTGCAGAAGGTACAGAAGAATTATTTAAACCTATTACAAAGACTACTAAAGGTCTTCTTCCCACGTTGGAGAAAGCCGCTGAAGCAACTGGAAGTATAGCAGAGCAAACTAAGAAAACAAAAAAAAAATTATGCGAGAATTTCCAGCTGAAATAGCTGCTGATCAACCAATGCGAGAAATACTTGAGGGTATAGACCAAGCTCGTGCTGAAATAGGTGATATAAAAGATCGTATACCAGAACCAGGACTAGAAAAAATACCAGAACCAAAACAAGCAATAGCTAAAATTGCGCCAATTGATAAATTTACCAGAGAAAGTGTTAATGATATTAGGAAAGCCAAAAACGTGAGACAATTAGCTGTGAGTACCGCGAAAAGTTATAATAATAAAGAACAATTTCTGAAACCAGTGTATCGTGGTCGTTCTATAAGCCGTGATGACTGGAACAAATGGATATATCGCATACTCTACGGAGCTGATCAGGTCAGAAGTGACGATACGAGATATAAGGAGTTTAGCGATGAGATAAAAAGATATATTTTACAACAAAAACAAGAACAAAAATAACAAGTGAGAAAAAAGAATGGCATAACGCTCCCGGCGCAACTGGAAGTGGCATTGGCACAGGTACCAGGGGAAGTGATCTTATTACACCATGCCCCGACAACGTCCTTGCTGATGTTGAACGATTAGAAATTTTTATCGGTGGAAAACGAGTAGGTAATAATTCCCCAGAAATCATTAATGAAGCAGCTGATATTTGTCAACGATTATTTACAGGCGGAATCATGGATATTAATGTTTACCGGGGTCTCATCGATGAAATCGCTGATGATTATTACCGCAGTGATTAAAGGTATGCAATTAGATACAATGACTATAATAGGATGATTATATATAATGCTCAACGTGGACCGACCATGGTCAGGGTGATAAATTCGCGATTACCAGCCTATAAAGCGATTTACGGGCATGGACTCGGTGATGTTATTCAGGGTCTATTTAGAAGGATAGCCCCAAAGGCGATGCCGATTATAAAACAACTGGGAATGAAAGCTATTGATGTTGTTCGTGATAACGGTATTGGTGCTGTTTGTGATGTTGCCAGCAAAGCATTCTCGAGAATCAACGATAGACTAGCACGATTGATACGACTAAAACCGCAATCAGTAAAATTACCCAGCACTGAAGTGATGCCTGCGAGTGTTAGTAAAATAATAAATCAAGCTGCAAATCAAAAACTGGCAGAGCTAGCTGGTGAAAAAGAAAAACTATAGCTGCTAGTCTGATAGCAGGAAGTGGTTTTCGTGTTAGACGATAGCAATTATAATAAAAATGTTCAAACGTGTATCTGATCCCGCATTTGACATGGATGCACCAGTACTCAAAGATGAGTCTGTGCGTGATTATCAGTATTATTCGTATGACGCACGACAGCCAAATCAGCGTGGGCGAATTGAGTTGCAAGTTCAGGATACAGGCAGATATTTCTTACCCGCTGAAGCATTTATTGAAGTCGAAGGTGAAATTCTGAAAACAGATAATACTGAATATGGAGCTGATGACAGTGTTGGTTTTGTTAAAAATGGCAGCATTATGGCATTGTTTAACAGTGCTGCGTACATGATTGACGGAAAAAATATTGAATCAATCAGAAAGACGTCGACGTTGCCACTACGATACTTGGTCTTGCAAGATACAGCGACGATTATTCAAGATCAGCTGGTCCATCAATGATGTTTCACAAGGATACTTCTGATTTTCCCGAATATAGACAATATGAAATAGGACGTCCAAGAAACTTTGCCAGAAGCGCAGATGCGGATGTGGAAAACATGAGTATCAATTATGATCCAAATTTCAACTTGGGATTCAAAATGCGTCGATCGATGCTGCGAGGTGGAAATAGGAGATTTTCATGTGCTATTCCCCTGACACATATCTTTGGATTTTGGAGAAATGTTTGAAAGGTTATTTTCGGAACCAATCATACAGTTGTACTCGTGCGAAAAGTTACAGACGATGATACAATATGGCGACCTGCTGGTGATGCTGGTAAAGTAATTCTGACAAAACTTTCATTGTGGATTCCAGTAATAACTCCAACAATATCTGAGGAAGAAGGTTTACTTTCTTTTATGAATCAAGGTGGAAAATCAACGTTGTCATGGTTAACGATGACCACAGATGCTATTTAAAGCAACATTAATGGTTTATTCACATGGTATATAGCATCACAACAGGGTGTTTCTGCACCATGATATATATTTATTGCTTTTCAAGATGCTGCACGAATAAATGATCAAACACGTGGCACAATGATATTTGACAAACTTGGTATTTCTGAGGTTTCACTGAGAATAAATGGACATCAAGAACCAGCTGAGGATATTTTGTTGAATTTTGATCAAAATCATGTAGCACGTGTATATCGTTTGATGACGTTCATGGGGCGCGATCAAAATGTTGATTCTGGTTTACAAATATCTCAATTCGATTTTGCAACGCTGTCTCCGATTAGTTACGTTTCGCTGGAACACTTGGATTTGTTTAGACAATCTGTCGTTGATATATATTTTCGAGCTCGTGTGACTCGAGGACCTATTGCTAATTACAGAGCAATCGCTGTCATACTCTCGGATAAAACAATGCTTCTCAAAGGTGTTGGTGGTCGAATGACAGTCATGGATGGCCCAGTAGAAAACATGTAATTAGATCTCCTGATTTTGTCAGGAATTTAAAATCAAGATGATAATTATAAATGTCATATCATCATGTTAGTGTCAATCTGACTCCTGGTCAGATTAAAAAACTACAATCAGTATAAAAAGAAAACTGCGGAGATAAAATATCACTAAAGCGGGAGCAAATTCAAAGTGGTTCACATAAACTATCATTGTCAAAACGCCAGCTCAGGGACTTCAATGAATCCAAACGATCAAAGACCGGCATACGACTTAATTTTTCTGCTTCTGCCATTAAAGATATCGCTAAGACGGGTGGTATATTTCCACTTCTTGCAGCTATTCCAGGAATAATAGTCGCTGCAGCCCCAGTAGTTGCAAAAGCAGCTGCACTTGGTGCTGTTGGAACTGCTGCTGGGATGGCACTAAAGAAAGCAACAGGAAAAGGAATTTAAAAAAAGGAAAGGGTCTAAGCCTGCCAGGAACCCGGTAAGGAATGGGTTTAAGACTGGCAGGGACACGTCGTTTATTTCATTCAATGTCCAATTTTGATTTACTCGATGCTGCTAAAAAACTAAATATAAAAAATTTCAGAGGTGTTTTTATGCGTGATCTATTACCGCACAAACCAAATAGCGTTGAAACTGATATCATTAATCTCGATAAAAACTCTGGTCCAGGTACTCATTGGGTTGCATATGCGATTGATCCTGTTTATTTTGATTCTTTTGGGTTGGCACCATCAAAAGAATTTTTAAAATATATTAGCAACATGCAAAATATTCCAATCTGGTATTCAACATTACCAACACAAAACAATAACTGATCCGCCGATATGTGGCCCTGGAGTACTCGCTGTGCTCGCCGCTGTCTCATCATCAACACCGCCTCATAAAGTCGTGCACGAGTACACCGTTTTAAACAGGCATTAGTAAATATAATGGTAGATATTTACGGAAGATCAGCTAAAACTAAAACCCAACAAGCACCAGGTGAAGATTTACTCAAGCAAGTAACGAAAGAGACAAGCGATGAATTATCTGACCTGCTAAATCTTACTAATATTGATCCAAACAAACTTGTAGTATTTCAGAACCGTGAAGGAAAATTAATGACAAGCAACATTTCAATCAATGTTATTATTGTTCGTGCTCAAGGAACGCGAGAAGGCATTATACCTGTATTTAGCCGAGATGGTAAACTTGTTCCTAGCATTGTTACTCCATCGTCGATCCGAGATAGTATAAGTGAACGAGTATTTAGGACTGGTGATACAATGACTGGTAGCCTCGACATGAGCAACTATAAAATTACCAACGTGGGAGAACCTATCGCAGGTTCTGACGCTGCAACGAAGAAATACGTCGACAATAGCAACATCCCGTTGACGACTTCGTTGTCGACAATCAACGATGGAATGACCGCATTTAGAATTTTCCAATCACGTACAAACGTTTCTAAATTTTTGTAGAAACATAAACAGAACCATTAATGATTTTTTTTTTGGGAAGTCCAGGGGTTGTTGATATTAAACTTTCTGATATTAATGCGAGACTCAATGATATTGTCAGTGGAATTCGTGATATCGTTGGAAAATAATCTGATTAAAATTCCTCACAAGCAGATTAAAAATATAGTATACACGGTATCATCAAGATCATCAACATGGTCACAGCAAAATAACACTATCAAACACACAGCGGAAGTCACTGGTGTGTATAGGCTGTCTCTGTTCAGTGCTGAAAAATTTAGGATATTTACTACATTTCCATGGCGTCATTCAACCGATGATTTTTCTGGAACCGTATCTATTGTATTAAATCAAGATGCCACAGAAATATTTATACTGAAACCATCTGATAAAAAATTACCCGCAGCGTCTTACTAGTGGTGTCTGGAATATGTCGCTGAAACACCTCAGTTGATTACTTAGCAACAAATATAAATGGCAGCAAGCAAATACAGATACGAACAAGTGAGTTTGTTACAAACTTAGTTAAAAAATATCATAGATGAGTATACAAGAAAAATTTAAAAAAATATCGTAGACGTGTCGTTGTTACTGATATAATTATTTATTTTGCATCTGCCGTAGTCGCTGGAATTGGTGTATTACGGTCTGCGGTAACAATGGCATCGCCAGCAGTTGTAACAATTTGTGTTTCAACCACAACAACAATTTCTAGTGTTCCTAATATAATTGCAAAAATGATATCTACGTGTGTGGCTGATAAATTACATGAATATCAAATATTACTCCCAGCGGCAAGACAAGCACACCCCAAATTATCATCGCTGATATCATCAGGACTCAGCGACTGAATAATATCAGATTAGGAATTCGCAGAAATGCTCCTGATTTATGAATCAGGGTTTTGTCAGAGTCACCTTGATTTGAAATCCTGATTGTCAAACGAATTACTGCAACAAATCATCACTAATATAGCACCGCCAAGAGCAACAATGATATCAGCGAGTAAAACCAATCCTGAGTTCAGCATTAAGTTTCCAACTGCAATTCCATCCAACGAAATAGCACTAGCACAATTACGAGTTCATTACAGTTGGCCAAATATTAGATTGAAATCTTTTGATGGATTACAACCAAATAATTCATTAGTATTTGCAAATAAAAATCGCGACGACGGAACCCCAGATTGGCAAGTTGTCAGTATTCCAACGGGCAGATATCAAATCGAACAGATCAATGAGGAATTCCAGCGTAGAATCAAATCTATAACAGGCAAAGAATCAAAGATAGCCATTTCATGAACCAACATTATCTGCGGCGATTGAAGTCTATTCTCCTGATTATGCCGTATATATATATATATATATATATATATATATATATATATATATATATATATATATATATATATATATATATATATATATATATATATATATATATATATATATATATATATATATATCAATCATCGATCAGAAATGTATTAGGTTGGCCTGAGATTGCACCCATTTATGTAGGTCCACCAGAACCAACCAAAAATGAATTTCTTTCGGTGAAGCAATCATTTACAAATATTCCAAGTTATCGAAAAGATCAAGCATGGGGATATTTTAAAACAGATTTATACATCGTCGGTAGTGACGTTAAAAATTTGCCTCTAACAGCAGATTCATTAGTGTATACTGAGGAATATCCAGGTATGATCTTTGAATATTATTTTAGCCTAAATACTCTGGATTCATTTACTTGCGCAATTAAACCTGAATATAATCAAACATACAATAACATAATAAATTTGTTCACGAGTATAATACAGCATTACAACGAAGATGTAAAACAACAAATCATCGAAAATATTAATCATGTAACACATGTTATTTCAGATGTAAAATACGTCAATAAGGTTATGATTAAAAATGTAAGATCTAGTGACAAATTGAGGTAGTTATTTTTAAAAACTATACAAATTCGATTGATGAAGTAACTGATGACTTTGTTTTACCTGAACTTAAGTTTGATAAAGATGAATCAATTACCGAGATCGTTAATAAATACTTTCCAAAAGTCATAGAATTATGGAGAAAAATATCCCCACCTCCAGGTATACTCAGATACAACAACGATAGACATGTTGGAGGTCGTCATATCTCGCCGGGAATTATGAATATCACATCAACGATCGTGGTCAATCTCGTTTGTGACGTCATCGACGGCAGTTATCAAGTAGACCTTGAAAAATCTAACGAAGCCCAGCAGGGGTATATTTTATATTCATTTACTCCTCAAGTCCCACCAGGATATTTAATTATATCAGAACTAGTTAATCCTGTTTATCTGAGATGTCATAATCTGCTCTTATCAAGAATACATTTCAAACTTACTGACCAGATGGGACACCTTCTGGATTTGAAGAATGAAGTTTTGAGTATTAGTCTATTGTTGTTGTTGTTGTTGTTGTTGTTGTGGGGCTTAACGACATTTTTCAGCACACGATAGGCTATACATGGCAGCCAGTATTAATGGTGGAGGAAGAAACCGGGAAATCCCCGGAAAGAACCACCGACCCACGAGAAGCTACTGGCAAGCTTTTTCACATATCCACATTCGCCGAATCCTAGACTCAAACCCACGCAGACAGAGGTGAGATGGCAGTGATCCGTAACGGAGAGCGCTTTAGACCACTCGGCCACTCGGGGACCCTATTAGTCTGTATGTGTGTTCGTAGAACAATACAACAGTTAACGAGAACATATTATTGCAGTTGCTTCTGATAGAGATCATGTTCACATTCTTACATTGAATCTGATTCAGAATAAATATTATTATCAGAATCAAAATTAAATCTGATTCTGAATAAGTTTTATTATCAGAATAAAAACTAAATCTGATTCTGAATAAATATTATTATCAGGATAAGATGAATATTATAATTTGAATAAATATTATTATCAAAATCTGAATAAATATTATTATCAGAATCTGAATAAATATTATTCTCAGAATAAAAAACAAATCTGATTCTGAATAAATTATTATCAGAATAAAAAATAAATCTGATTCTGAATAAATTATTATCTGAATAAAATAAATATTATAATCTGATTATATATTCTTATCAGAATCTGAGCAAATACTATTATCAGAATAAAAAGAAAGCTGATTCTGAATAAATATTATTACAGGATCTGAATAAATATTATAATCAGAGTCTGAATAAATATTATTGTCAGAATCTGGGTAAATATTATAAT
The DNA here is from genome assembly GCA_016617855.1 of Megalonaias nervosa. Taxonomy (NCBI): domain Eukaryota; kingdom Metazoa; phylum Mollusca; class Bivalvia; order Unionida; family Unionidae; genus Megalonaias; species Megalonaias nervosa. The sequence goes on along the minus strand of JAECUM010008814.1, from coordinate 81,356 downwards.
CTGATTCTTAATAAATATTATTATATAATAAAAATAAATATTATAATCAGAATAGAAATAAATATCATTATCAGAATAAAAAATACATAAATATTATAATCTAAATGAATCTGCTTCTACATCAGAATAAATATTATTATCAGAATAAAAATAAATCAGAATCTGAGTAAATATTATTATCAGAATAAAAATAAATCTGATTTTACATCAGAAAAAATATTATTATCAGAATAAAAATAAATCAGAATCAGAATAAATATTATTATCAGAATAAAAAAATATATATTATCTGAGCAAAATATTATTATCAGAATAAAAAATGAAAAAATATTATAATCTAAATAAATCTGATTCTGAATAAATATTATTATCAGAATAAAAATAAATCAGAATCAGAATAAAAGAGAAATATTTTCAGAATAAATATTATAATGCGAATCAAAATAAATCTGATTCTGAATAAATATTATAATCAGAATAAATATTATAATCAGAATCAGAATAAAAATAAATATTCTTAGCTGAATAAATATTATTATCAGAATAAATATTATAATCTGATTCTGAATAAATTATCATAATAGAAATAAATATCATTATAAGAATAAAAATTATTATCAGAATAAAAATAAATATTATTATCAGAATATAAAATGCATAAATATTATAATCTAAATAAATCTGATTCTGCATCAGAATGAACATTATTATCAGAATAAAAATAAATGTTATAATCAGAATCTGAATAAATATTATTATCAGAATGAAATAAATATTATAATCAGAGTTGGAATAAATATTATTATCAGAATAAACAAATGCATAAATATTATAATCTAAATAAATCTGATTCAGAATAAAAATAAATCTGATTCTGAGTAAATATAATAATCAGAATAAAATAATTCTTGATTCTGAATACATATTAAATCTGAAGAAATATTATTATCAGAATAACAATAAATATTATCTGAATAAATATTATCTAAATACATATTATAATCGGAATAAATATAATCAAAATAGCAATAAATATTATAATCAGAATCCGAATAACAATAAATATTATAATCAGAATAAATATTATAATCTGAATAAAGATTATTATGAGAATAACAATAATATTATCTGAATAAATATTGTCTAAATATTATAATCTGAATAAAAATTATAATCAGAATAGCAATAAATATTATAATAAAAATAAAACTAAATATTATCTCAGTACATGTTATAATCTGAATAAATATTATTATCAGAATAACAATAAATATTATAATCAGAAGAAATATTATTATAATCAGAATAAAAATAAATCTGATTCTGAATAAATATTATTATACAATAAAAATAAATCTGATTCTGAATAAATATTATTATCTAAATATTATAATCGGATTATGAATGAATATTATTATCTGAATAAATATCAATATATAATAAAATTAAATATTATAATCTGATTCTGAATAAATATTATCTCAATAAATATTATTGCGTACTGAAAATAAATATTATTATCTGAAGTAATATTATCATCTGATTTTGAATAAATATTATTATCTGAATAAATATTATTATATATAAAAATAAATATTATATTCTGATTCTGAATACATTATTATATAATAAAAAATAAATATTATAATCTGATTCTGAATACATATTATTATCAGAATAAATATTATAATCAGCAGCAGAGAGGGTGAACCCTACAACTTTGTAGAGACCTTATTTTTGAAAATTAAGGGTTCCTACGAAGGCTGAAAAAAAAATAAGTTTTTGCCTTAATACTTCTTTAATTGACTAGATTTTTTCACAATCTGGTCACATACGTATGTCATTCACCCTCTCTGCTGCTATAAATTAAACAGCCAGTATAGATATTATCAATAATGAGTATTGGAGAACCACACTCAGCTAAATTAGCTCGAGAGCGACTAGAAGCAATTAAAAAATATCTACCCGTTCGTAATTCTGTTAAGCAACAACTACAATCGCGGCAGGAATCTCAAGTTGAATTTGAAGAGGATACAAAAAAATTATTTAAACCTATCACTGAGACCACTAAAGGTATTCAACCTGTGTTGGAGAAAACCGCTGAAGTAACTGGAAAAATAGCTGAAGGAACTGAAAAAATAGCAAGAAGAACTAAGAAAACAAAAGAAATTTTACGTGAACTTCCAGCCGAAATAGCTGCTGCGATGCCAGTCCCTGAAATACCTAAAGATGAAGATCAACCTGAAGGCGCTGAAGAAGAAGATGATGAAGCAGAAGGTGCTGAAGCACCAGTTCCTGAACGAAAGAGTCGTGTAATAAGTAATGCTGAATTGATAAATAAATTTGATCAAGAAACTATTAAAGTAATTAATAATTTGACCCTAGTTCAACTAGCTAAGTTTGCTTTGGATGGTTTTAGTCAAAGAAGTAAATTAATGAAACCTGAACAAGATAAAGATATTAAAAACAGTGATCAATGGAGAAAATATTTATATCGCATAAATAAGGATGTTGAACAAGCTAGAGATGATGATCCATTATATCAGGATTATGTTAAGGAAATTAATAAATTAATTCAATCAAAAAGAGAGAGGAAACAACAAAAACAACAACAAAAACAACAACAAAAACCTCCAAAACAAAAAACACCAAAACCATTTGAGCAATCACTTCGTGATTATCCAGTATCACCAAAAATACCACAACAAAAACAAGAGTTACAACGAAAACAACAACAACTAGAACAAGAAAAAAAACGATTACAACCAGTCCAAACAACAAGTAAGTAAGAAGAAGAGGAAGAAGAGGAATTTCAAGACGCTCCTGGCGCAACTGGAAGTGGTTTAGGAAGTGGTCTTATTACTTGCCCCAATAATGTACTTGCTGATGTCGATCGACTAGAAATCCTCATCGGAGGAAAAAGAGCTGGTAATAATTCCCCAGAAATCATTAATGAAGTAGCTGATATTTGTAAACGATTATTTAGTGGCGGCATCATGGATATTAATGTATATCGGTCCCTCATTAATGAAATCGCCGACGATTATTATAGTGATTAAGTATGTAATTAGTGATAAAAACAATTAATAATAACAATGATCGTGCATGGTACTCAACGTGGACCTACCATGGTCAGGGTAATAAACTCTCGATTACCGATATACAGAGCAACCTACGGAGATGGATTAGGTGATGTTGTTCAGGGTCTGTTTACAAGAATAGCCCCAAAAGCAATATCGATTGCAAAGCAACTAGGAATGAAAGCTATTGATGTTGTTCGTGAAAAAGGTGTAAGCGCTGTTGGTAATCTCGCTAGCAAAGCGTTTTCAGCAATTAAAGATAGACTATCACGATTAATACGCAGACCGACCCGACCTGTGAAATTACCCAGCACTGAAGTGATGCCCGCAAGCGTAAGTAAAATAATAAATCAAGCCGCTAATCAAAAACTAGCGGAGTTAGCTGATATCCCGATGTCTGAGAAGGAAAAAAATATAACCGCTAGTCTGATAGCAGGAGTGGTCTTCGAATTAGACGAAGACGATAATAATAAAGATGTTTAAGCGCATTTCTAACACCGCGTTTGACATAGACGCACCAATTCTCAAGGATGAGTCTGTGCGCGATTATCAGTATTATTCTTATGACGCCCGAATTCCAAATCAGCGTGGAAGAATTGAACTACAGGTTCAAGATACAAGTAGATATTCTTACCCGCTGAAGCATTTATTGAAGTCGAAGGTGAAATTTTAAAGACAGATAATACCGAATATGGAGCTGATGTTAGTGTCAGCTTTGTTAATAATGGTATTATGGCGTTATTTGATAGCGCTACGTACATGATTGACGGAAAAAATATTGAATCAATCCAGAAAGACGTCGACGTTGCCACGACAATACTTGGTCTTGCGAGATACAGCGATGATTATTCGAGATCAGCTGGTCCATCAATGATGTTTGTGAAAGATACTTCTAATTCTCCAGAGTACCAACAATATGAAATAGGACGACCACAGAACTTTGCCAGAAACACCCCAGCAGACATACAAAGTATGATTATTAATGTAGATCCAGATTTCAGCTTAGGATTTAGATCACGTCGAGCAATGTTGAAAGATGGAAATAGAAGATTTTCATGTGCAATTCCACTGTCACATATCTTTGGATTCTGTAGAGGTGTCAGAAAGGTTATTTTTGGAGCCAAACATACAGTTGTACTAGTACGAAAAGCAACCGACGATGATGCAATATGGCGACCTGCTGGTGATCCTGGTAAATTAATTCTTACAAAACTTTCCCTGTGGATGCCAGTGATGACTCCATCGATATCTGAAGAAGACAAGTTGCTATCTTTCATGAGTCAAGGTGGTAAATCAACATTGTCATGGTTAACAACAACCACAGATGCTATTCAAAGTACAATTAATGGTTTATTCACATGGCAAATAGCTTCTCAACAAGGTGTTTCTGCACCAAGACACATATTTATTGCATTACAAAATAATGAACGAGTAAATAGTCAAACACATAGTCACATGATATTTGACCAACTCGGTGTTACTGAGATTTTATTAAGGATAAATGGACATCAAGAACCATCCGAGGATATTTTGTTAGATTTTGGTCAAAATCATGTAGCACGTGCATATCATCGTCTTATGTCGTTCATGGGTCGTGATCAAAACATTGATACTGGTTTACAAATATCGCAGCTAGATTTTACATCGCTGTATCCGATTTATTACTTTTCTCTAGAACATTTAGATTTAACCAGACAATCAGTAGTTGATATACACTTCAGAGCTCGTGTTAATAGAAATGCTGTAATTATTCCTAATTACAGAGCAATCGCAGTTATACTCAGCGATAAATCGATGTTACTCGAAGGTGTTGGTGGACGAATGAGAGTTATTGATGCTCCAGTAGAAAATATGTAATTAGATCGTTCATAATAATTATAATGTCATATCATCACGTTAATGTGAGTCTGACTCCTGGTCAGATTAAAAAGCTACAATCATCATCAAAAAATAATCGTGCGGTAAAAATATCACTAAAGCGAGAACAACTCGCGGGTGGTCCGAATAAGCTATCGCTGACTGAACGTCAGTATAATCACTTTAATAAAGCCAAGCGATTAAAGACTGGTGTACGACTTGATCTTTCCGCAGCGGTTATTAAAGACATCGCTAAAACGGGTGGTATATTTCCGCTTCTCGCAGCTATACCAGCATTAATAGCAGCTGCAGCACCAGCTGTTGCAAAGGCAGCTGCGTTAGGCGCTGTTGGAACAGCTGCTGGAATGGCGTTAAAGAAAGCAACCGGACAAGGAATCAAAAAAAAAAGGAAAGGGTCTAAGATTACCAGGGACCCCGCCTTCATGGTACGGAAAAGGCCTAAGATTACCAGGGACAGTTTACTAATATCTCCTATGTCCAATTTTGATTTACTTAATGCTGCTAAGCAATTAAAAATAACAAATTTCAGAGGTGTTTTTATGCGCGATCAATTACCTACCGTTGCAATGCAACATGAAACCGGTATCATTAATCTCGATAAAAATTCTGGCCCAGGCACGCATTTTTTCGCATATGCAATTGATCCACGTGGAATTATTTATTTTGATTCGTATGGATTAGCACCACCGAAAGAATTTCTTCATTACGTTAGCAATAATACTGCTCCAATCTGGTATTCAACGCTACCGACACAAAAAAATAACTGATCCTCCAATATGCGGCCGTGAAACCCTCGCTATGCTTGATGCTGTATCAAAATCAACAGCACCGCCTCATAAAGTCGTGCACGCGTTCACTACGCTACGTCATAGTACTTAAACTGATATCAGTAAATATAATGGTAGATATTTACGGAAGATCCTCAGGTAGAGCTCAGAAGATCGATTTATCTAAATATGCAACTATTGATCAGCTCAGAAATGAAATCGATGATTTATTAAATATCACGAGTGTGGATCAAAATGAAGTCGTCGTTTTTCAAGACAAACAAGGACGATTAAAAACGAGTAATATACAACTACTAGATGTTCTTGTACGAATTCCAAATGCGGTTGTTAATAATGTCGTTACTTTTACTGATCAGGGTAAAATACAGGATTCCGGTAAGTCGGTTAACGATTATGTTAAGAAAACTGGTGATGTATTTACCGGTAATGTTATTATGTCAGGAAGAAAAATTACGTATCTTGGAGATCCAATCGCAGATACAGACGCAGCAACAAAAAAATACGTCGATGATCAAGAATCCAAGTACGTGTCAATGCGCGGTGGTATAATGCGTGCATTTCTCAACATGAATAGTAATGGTATTAATAATCTCAGAACACCAGAAACAGATTTTGACGCTGCAACGAAGAAATACGTCGACGATAAGGAAATTCCAATAACTACTTCATTAACGATTATCAATGATGGAATTGCTTCATTTAGAACTGAATTTAATAGTCATATACAAACATTTCTAAATTTTCGTAGAAATGTAAACAGATCTATTAATGACTTTTTTGGAACTCCACCAAATGTTATTATTAATCTCGCTGACATTAACGCAAGACTCAACGATATCATTAGTGGTATTCCTAATATTATTCAAAAAAACTAATCTCGTTAAAATTCCTCACAAGCAGATCATTAATATCGTGTACACAGTCGCATCAGGAAAAGCAACATGGTCGCAGGAAAATAACACTTTTAAACACACTGCAGAGGTTACTGGTGTATACAGATTATCTATATTTTGTGCTGAAAAATTTACTATATTTACCACATTTCCATGGCGTCATTCAACCGATGATTTTTCTGGAATTGTGTCTATAGTGTTAAATAAAGATGTCGAGGAAACGTTTCTGCTAATAGCGAATGATAAAAAGTTAACCGCAGCGACTTATTGGTGGTGTATTGAGTTTGTAGCTGAAACTCCCGAATTAGTTATTTAAATAAGTATAATGAATCAAGAATCATTTATCGACGTTCAACGTCACAGATACGCTCAAGTATGTGAATGTCAAACCAAACTAAAAAATATCATCGACGATTACACGATAAAGGTAAAAAAATATCGTCGTCGTATGGTCGTTATTGATATAATGATATACTCGGTTTCTGCAGTTATTGCTGGAACTGGATTATTATTATCAACAATAACGATGACAGCGCCTGCAGTTGTAACGATTATAGTTTCAACGGCAACAACATGTGCAGGTATTTTCAGTATTATCTCTAAAAAAATATCTACGTGTACGAATGATAAACTAAACGAGTATATAATGAAATTGCACACAGCAACAGCCGCAAACACTAAATTATGCTCGTATATTTCAGCGTATCTCAGTGATGGTAAAATATCCGATGAGGAGTTCGTAACGATAATGAAAACCTACGATGAAGCATTCATAGTGGAACGCGACGCGTTCTCTAGTGACGGAAAGATGGAGAATTAAATAATAACGATAATAATAATGTCAGAGTCGCAATTACTTCAGCAGATCGTTGCTAATACAACGCCGTCAAAAACTACTATGATATCATTAAGTTCAACCAATCCTGAATTTAGCGTTAATTTTCCGACTGCAATTCCAGCAAAGGAAATAGCATTAGCGCAATTACGAGTCTATTATAGTTGGCCTAATATTAGGTCAAAACCGTTTGGTGGACAACAACCAAATAATTCACTGGTATTTGCGAATAAAAATAAACCAGATGGAACACCTGACTGGCAGGTTGTTGGAATTTCAACGGGCAGTTATCAAATAGAACAGATTAATGATGAGTTCCAACGCAGAATTAAATCTATCACAAGGAAAGAATCTAAAATAGCGATTACTGTTCACGAACCAACACTATCTGCGGTTATTGAAATAAATTCCCCTGATTACTCCGTAGATATTTATCAAAGTTCGATTAGATCAGTGTTAGGATGGCCTGAAGTCGCACCTGTTTATAATGGAGTTTCAGAACCAAAACTAGAAGAATTTAAAACGATTGAAGAAAAATTCATTAAAGATCCAGAATATCGAAAAAAACAACCATGGAGTAATACAAGATTTGGATTTCCAAACGAAGATAGATATTATTTTACCGATTTTGACGGTAAAAGAATCCCCAAGTTGAATAAAGCATTATTTATTGTTAACATAGACACCAGGACGAAGATTAGTTCCTATACGGTTGATGTAGAATTTATTAAACATTTTTTAGATACTCTTAAACACGAATACGATAAAACGTTTAATGATTTAAGAAATTTACTTATTTCATTATCTCAACATTATAATGAAAGTGTAAAGCAGCAAATAATCGAGTCAATAAAACATTTAAATGGTATCTTATTCGATTTATACATCGTCAATCGAAGTATTATAAACACTGCGACTAAATTCGACGGAAATCGTTACACAAATCCAGAATCTAAACAAGTATTTCTTAATCGTTATAAAATAACAGAAAAAGATTTACAAACATTTGTTATACCAGATTTAAATAACGCTGAAATGAAGAAATCATTAAGTAATCTTATTGAAGAATATTATCCGGGAGTAATTGAATCGTGGAAAAAAATAGCCCCACCACCGGTTATACTAAAACACAACAACAATCCCTTTGGTGCCGGTAGACATATATCACCGGGCATTGTAAACATAACAACAACAATTGTAGTCAATCTGGTATGTGATGTTATTGAAGGTAGCTATCAGGTAGATCTTTCTAAATCTAGCAACCGCAGTGGCACTGCGGAGCAAGGGTATATATTATTCAGTTTTAGTCCGATTGACCCTCCAGGTTCGTTAATTGTGTCAGAACCAATTAATCCCGTTTACCTGCGAGTTCATAATCCATTTCTGACAAGAATAAATTTCAAACTCACTGACCAGGCAGGAAACATTTTGGACACGAGGAACGAATCCCTAAATATCAACCTGTATGTACGCTCATAGAGCGTTTTTATTATAACAAAAAAAAAAATATCCGGATGTTTATTCTTTTGTTTACATAAAATCCGTACACAATGAAATCTAGAAAGCTATGGCTGCATATTGATTATTCCATAACAGCTGTGCGTAAAGTTATTTTAAGACCGCTATATATTATAACTAAATCAATATCCGCTGTTACGGCCCACGCATAGACTCAGTGTTATACAGAATTATATATATTTTGGAAACTATAAAATCTCATTTTAGACAGAAAAATGTGGTTTTTGTTAAGAATATTGTAGTTTTTAGGAATAACGATATGACTGACACATTGGTAAACACATACTAACTTTTTCAATATGTATTTATAACAAGGTCCGATAGCTCAGTTGATAGCGTGTAGAAACTCTCATCCGGAGGGTCATGGTTCGAAACCCAAGAAGGATAAATTATCTGCGGGGGGCGATTTTATGCCAAAATTTATAATTTATTGGGGGCTCCAGCCACCCCCGTCTTCAGAGTACACCAATCCACTACGTCAACACGTGGTGGATTCACTTTTGTAAATAACCCATTGGTTGATCGTTATGGGTTGGTGTGCTGGCGTGAAGACGGCATTTCATCATCATCATATCATCTCATCATCATATCATCTCATCAAAAATATACAGCGGGGGGTGATATGAGGTCGTGACCTTGTGACTTCACTAAAGGGGTACCCCACACAGGGGCCATTCCAAAAGACACAATCGCAAACTAAAAATAAACCTAATGAGATTCCAGGTCACAAAGACCAATCAGCCTTTGAGTTCTTAGAGTTTCGGTTACGGATATCTAGGAATTCTTGTAAGGCAATAAACAGAATCTGATTGGTCACTAAAATAAGACCTACACGTACAGACAACCCTCTGAGCCTCTAAAGTTTCGGTTACGGATATTTAGGGGTCTCTTTGGGGGTAAATGTCTAAACAAAGATTCGGAACCTCATTAGGTTTATCTGATACAACTATGGAATGGTAGACCGAATGTCACCCCGCGCTGTATATTTTTGTTTATTTTTATATTAAATATAAAAAAAATAAATATATATAATGAACCAAGAAAACATTAATGATATTATTTCTGCTATTAAAAAACTAAAACATAACGGAATAAAAATATCTGATAATCTCGACCCTCAGAAAATCATGTGCGATTTTGAATTACTGCAACAGAGAAAATTTGATAATAAATATACACTATCTTCAAACTACAGATTTATAAAATTAATTTATCAATCCATGCTTGAATCACTAGCCATGGTAAACGACAATCAGGTAAAGCTATTTACACCTCTTGCACGTTCTATCGAAAATATTAAATCCGAACTGTGTCACGAGTACGAAAGAAAAAAGATTGTGGATAATCGTGTAATGCAATTAAGAAAGATTATGCTATCTGATTCTGTCAATGCTGAGAGCGGTGAAGGTGGACCCTTGACTGTAATTATGGCTAAACAAAATCCTTGGGAAAATTAACGTATGTATCTCTCATGGATACCTCATATTATATCCCAACCATGTCTCAGTAGGTAATCATTAAAAATACGGTAGACTAAACGTATTGAAAATTTATTTTTTGTGTAAATCTTTTGGAAAAGGAAGATTTTTGTATATTTTCTGCGACAAATTGTACCGATTGTGGTACTATGTCAAAGTATTTGGCAGCAGAATTAATTGATTCAAAACTAATTTCTTCCCCAGTCTCTGTATTCACTGATTTAATAGCTCTCTTTCTGTATAATTTAGTCCTTCCTGTGTTTCCGGATTTACAATTTTGACTCTGTGTAGTAACTCGTAAATTAGAAATCGAATTATCAAGCTTATCGCCGTTGATGTGGTCAACCACCTACCCATCCTTGATCATTCCAAAAAAACACTCGTAGGTAAATATATGAGATAAATAATTTTTTTTCTTGCCATTAACAGTAAATCTAAGATAACCAGTATTGGTAACACTACCTACTGGTTTTTTCAATCTGCAGTTTCTAATCACACCTTCTCGAGATGCTTCATAATTAGTAAGGACTGGATGTGACACAAACTCATTTTGTTCCATTTATATATAATACTATTTGTTTAAATCATTGTTTTTTGAAAATCTAGCCAAATAATCATCTTCGGTTTTTATAGGAGAGTCAGCGTTATTTTTTTTATCGTAATATCGTTTTAATTCTCTGTATTTTTTTCCGCCACATTGCGCACACAATTGAGTTTTTCCTCGCACTCCAGCACTACACACGATACACGGTTTTGGTCCTAGACTTCCATTTCTGACGCATTGCATATGATAACTACAATATTCATTCACGCATGATTTATTACAAGTAGACGTATATCCAATTTTGAGCCAAGCACATTTGTTTTGTGTTTCAATCATATACAAAAGATTAATGTTCAATTAAATATATACTTGCCCTAATTATAATATGGAGGAATTATCCGTTATTGAACCTTCCCCTGCTAGATTTGACCTTGACAGACTATCAGAATATAAACTTAGTATTTCGATGCAGGATCTGGCATTAATGGTAACCGAACGTATTCGTGAAGCAAAAAAGGAATTTCGTGACGATGGTGCAGTTCATGCATGGTCCACATTCAGAGTTGGAAATGTTACTAATATGATGAATGACAAACGAGGAAAAGTAATTATTAATCACCTTGATAATCAAAAATATTTTATTTTAATAAAATTTATTGTAAATACAGAAGAAGATATTTGGATTATTCGTGATAAGCGTGATCCAGTCCGTGTGCAGCCCGGGGGTAATATTGTTCTTTTAAGTAATAAATCTAAGCCCGGAATACTTACTGGCATTGATAAACCCTACTATATACAGAGTTATCCAGCAACTGCAGTTGTATATGGAATATTTCCGCTAAATAATAAACCTAATGTTGCGGATCTGAAACCGATGAAAATATCGAGAATAAACTGCGTAGCTGAACGAGTTACAGAACATTTTACAAATGCGATACGTGGTAATGGCTTAACAGATTTAAGACATAAAAAAATAAACACATGGGCAGAGTCCGTTAAAGATGCTGGTGCATCTATTAAGGATGTTGCTGAACTAGAAAAGTTATTAAGATTTCCAATAACAGTAAAAACACTAACCGGAGAGATATTATAGGAACCAAAATATATAAAAAATGGAAACCCTATAACAATCGTTGATCATAATGCACATGCATGGACTAATGCTGTAACGATATTTCCACGAGATAGAAAAGTTAAGTTTTATGACGGTGACATCTTTGATTTTATTAAAAATATCAGCAAAAGCGACCCTGTATCCGTTTGGTTATTTCAGAGTTCGGAATATGATCATTACGATCAGTTTGTACGGTCTAATGGTGATATTTATCGTACAGAATCTCTCCATGAGGAAATGGAACATCTTGCATTGAAATATACCTCTGATGATGTCATAGTTGGACAATTACTGAATAACTGCTTTACCGTACCATCGGTTGCTGCCCATTTCGCTCAGGAGAAAAATTCATGGAAAACGACACGATCGGAATTCCTTGAAGATGTCAAGAAAAGCTGTATAGAATATGGTCACGGTTGGTTATGGAACACCAAATACAACCATAATGATGTTATCTCGGTTGATATGGTAGCGTGTTATCCTGGGAGTTTTCTTGGATATGGAGTATGTTCTAAGTACTTTAAGAGATTCGGACATCCTACACATGACATGACCAGGGTTGCGATAAACGGACATTTACCAGATTTTGACTTAACCAGATTTGCTCATGTAGAATTATTCGAATTTGCAGAAAATCTCCATCCGATTACTTATGCTTGGTTTGGAAGACATTTTTCAGAGCGATGTTGGGTTCCAATAGTACTATTGCGATATATGCTTGATGCTGGATTTTTAATATCGTTGAGAGTAACTGAAGCGATTATATCGTATAATTCACAGAAGCAAGTTTGGCTACCAGAACCAAATAGATTTAATATCGATGATACCAGAAAAGAATTCCCTGATATTGATGAAGATCATATTATTAAAATAAATAAATGCAGAAACGAGTACGATGAGAAATTTACAAAAGATCTCGGTAGAAAAATAATCGGTAAATTTACTCAAGGTGGTTCATACGATTATAAACGAGCGTGTACAAGATTGATTATGGATGACGCTGAACTAGATTTTATAATCGCTGATAAAACTGAGAAAAATACGTTTATAAACAGATGTAATGCTTATTTATCAGATGGAACGAAACTAGGTACCATTGTGAGCTACCTCGATGGCGACTCACCACAATTTACTCATTTAAGATCTTCGATGTTAGCTTATGTTTCGATAAACCTACCATCGATGATAAATAAATTTCCCCGTTACGCCGTCAGAGTCGCTACGGATTCATTTTATGTACATAAAAAATATAAAGATTTATTAAAATTCGGTAATGGTGAATGGGGGACATGGAGAATAAAACAAGAAAATATATTTAGTTATTCTGAATCTGCAGATGTTGAAATTGTGGAGACATATTACAAAAATAATAATCAAATATCAAAGTCATCTACACCATCTCTGTACGATCCAGTATCTAGACATAAGACCGTTTATCTTAATGGGTGTGGTGGTTCAGGTAAAACAACTCGTGTAATTAATTTATTTATAAATAATAATTCGGATATAATTGTTTTAACACCGACGCACAAACTTGCTAGAGAAATAAAACAACGAGGAGTAAAATCGTGTACATATCACAGTTTCTTTAGATGGTGCGGAGACACATGGACTCCATCGGGATGGGTGAAAAATATATACCTAAATATATTATATGGGACGAGATATGCACGGTGTCGTTAGAAACACTAAAAACATTTCTTGATTGGTTGTTATTGAAGAATACTGCTGTGATTATGTGCGGCAATCATGGTCAACCACCACCTTTTGTTGGAGATTCTCCACATGAATGGCTAAAGAATAACGTAGATTATTATGAAGAAATAAATGATGACCATAGAGCTATCGATGAACCGCTAAAAGAGTTTAAAAGATTAATCAGACTTCAACCAGACAGAGTACAATGTGAGATAATGCGAGGAGTAATTCCAGAGACTTCTATGAATGAATTTTGGACTTCATGGAATCCCGCTGATTTGATAGTCGCGAGTAGAAAGATAGTTCGTGATGAACTACAGGATAAATTATTTTTGTTACATAAAGAAAAGTTTTCAGATCTACCTGTACCTTTGTGTTATCGCCCCTCAGATACTAGACGACAGAATATTGAAGTTGAAATACCAGGTGGAGACATTGAAAATGTCCGGGTACAGAATCTTGTCTTGAATGATATTATTTTAGTCGATATTAATGTCGTTGAGAATGCGCTGAGTATGAATAAATCACCGTGGACGTTAGGATACGCTATAACGATTCACTCGTCACAAGGGTTAACTATAACTGATACTAAAATCTGGATTGTAGATGATAGAATCGAGTGGTCAAATTTAGTCTATCTCGCCGTATCTCGAGTCAGGAGAATATCTCAACTACATAGGGTTATTATGAATTTTATAGAAGATAATGATCAAATTGTTAATAATGACGTAATAAGAAAAAAACTATGTGGTTATAAGCAATGTGACAAAAAAAATAATCGTGATTTTGATATTGATGTTGAATTTATTATAAAACTAAAAGAACTACAAAATAATCATTGCGCAAGTTGCAACTGTAATATGTCATGGCAGTGTTCGAATCCAAGACAATTTACCGTAGACAGAATTAATAGTGATCTTGGTCATACACGTGAAAATGTAATGCTGACTTGTCTTGAGTGTAATCGACGTCGAGGCTCTGGACATTTACAAAATTGAGCTTGGTGGTAATTGCGTATCCTCAGGAATTACTTGTAATTGTTCACGTACAAATCCACGTTGAGGGGCTGTAGAATCTAGTCTGTATATTGGAGGTCTACCAGTGGATCTAACCACGCTAGAAATTTTATGTGTAGTCACGCTCCAGATAGGATCGGTTGCTCTTTTTTTACCACCTTCAAGTTCGCCAGGTTCATATAAATATCTAACTGTAACATTTCCTAATACTGGTTGAGAGAAAGATTCATGTCGTTGTCCGTAGCCATTGCGTATGTATTTTTTTTTGATCGCATTAGAAGGTTTCATGGAAGTTGCACGAGTAATTTCATTATTCAACGCAGCTATCACACTCGGTAATCTTGCAACCCATTCACGAGATCTATCTTTGAAGTCAGTAGATATTTCCTTTGCGTATTGGTATCCGAATAACCGCTCAGCAAGTGTTCTATTAAATCGTTCAACGATTGCCTGATCACGATGAATTTCAGTATATCCTCGTCTGATTTTAACGTTATGTTTCTTCATCAACGCTGATACTACTCCAAGAAATTCTTTACCGGGATCAACCTGTAGTAGTTTTGGCCATCGTAGACCACCTCGATGATAAATTCGTTCGAACGCAGATGCAACTTCGGATGCTGTTTTCGTTGATAATGGCTCCGCTTCTTTATATCTACTAGCAATGTCAACGACAGTTAACGCGTATTTGTATGTGCGTGATTTTCGTCCACGTCTTTTAATGGTATCGTGTGGTAAAAACAAAATATCCGCTTGATGAACTTCATTAGGGACACTAACATCAAAATGCGCGTAATGAATTCTTTTAGGTGGACTTAGGAAGATTTGCCATATTGCCTGTCGTGCTAACCATGATGCAGCGACATCACGTGAAACTTTTGCTGCTTCGGCGAGTTTACTAATCGCTGCTTTACCTCTCCAAAATCCTCTCGGGGAATAATAAACAGATTCCATTATGATAGTTATATAATTAATTGCCAGCCCCTAGCACCAGTTTACCTTTCATAGCAGTTTTTACTAGAAAACTAGCTAATTTTTCTCTGAGAGATTTATTAGGTATAGAATTTAACGCGTGAATCAATTTCACATCCGCGAGATGTCGGTGTTGCAAATCCTTACTTTTATACGCGACATCGTGAACGTGACACGCTTGATCAATCTTATTTACTGGATACTCTCCGGGTCTTGGTTGATCTTGATCATCGAGTCTGATATCGAGACGAGTTCCAGGACCACAATAATTATATCCGGGTAAATGTTTCTCACCGGGATATTTAGCCCATGGAGTTCCTGGTAATTTTCCTAACGAAGCAGCTATATCACCCCCACCTGTCTTTGTTGGAATAAATTTATATTTCTTGGTACCACATTTCACACACTTGCCTGTAAGTGCACGTCTTTTATTTCTTGTTGTTATTGTCGTTAATTTAGTAGTATTGGTAGGTGCTCTGCATCGAACACAATATAGACTCATATTATTTATTATATGGATATAATTGACTTTTCTGCGACACGAAAACAAGAACCAGTAAAACACCATCCAGCGCTTCCGAATTCTATCAGAATGATTATAATAGGTCCGTCCGGAAGTGGAAGACGCAATTATTGCTTAATCTAATAATGCGATGGCTGAAGTGGGATAAATTATATTTAGTAGCGCCATCTGTAGATGATCAGCGATGTTACGAAGTACTTAAGGATTTTAATGAAAACGCAAAATCGTTGCACGAAGACAATGTCATAGACTTTATTACTGATATTGATGAAGCGCCATCCGTAGATGATCTCAGGGCCACTGGCCCTCATGGATTCATTAATAATTTAGTGGTGTACGATGATGTTATGCTGGACAAACAATCAAATCCAGCTAGAATATTTTCACGAGGTAGACATAAAAACACAGACGTGATTTATGTTACACAGAGATATACACAAATTCCAAAAGTAATCAGAGACAACTGTAATATTTTAGTTGTGTTTAATGGCGTAGATAATCATACGCTACAAAATATTTATTATACTTGGTGTTCAGGCGACATGGACATGAATAAATTTAAAAATTTCTTTTCAAAAGCACAAGCTGCTCCATTTGGTTTTGTAACGATAAATTTACATGATCCTAGGTCAAGATATCGCAACGGACTTGATATAATTTTTGGATAAAAATCATAACAGCAGAGAGGGTGAACCTATGATCATTTTATTATTAAGTATGTAATTAGTGATAAAATCACTTAATAATCGTCACTGATTTCATTAATGAGAAACCGATATACATTAATATCCATGATGCCGCCACTAAATAATCGTTTACAAATATCAGCTGCTTCATTAATGATTTCTGGGGAATTATTACCAGCTCGTTTTCCTCCGATGATAATTTCTAGTCGATCGACATCAGCAAGGACATTATTGGGACAAGTAATAAGACCACTTCCTAAACCACTTCCAGTTGCTCCGGGAGCGTCTTGAAATTCTTGTCTTTCTTCTTGTTCTCGTTTTAATATTTTTTTTTGTATTTCTCGTTTTAATCTATTGTATTCTTTCATTTCTTCTTGTTCTCGTTGTTGTCTTTCTTGTTGTTCTCGTTTTAATCTTTTTTCTTGTATTTCTCGTTCTCGTCGTTGTAGTTCTTGTTCTCGTTGTTGTCTTTCTTCTTGTTCTCGTTGTTGTTTTTTTTCTTGTTGTCGTTGTCTCATTCTATTGTATTTTTTCATTCCTTCTTGTATTTCTCGTTGTTGTAGCTCTTGTTGTAGTTGTTGTGCTCGTTGTTGTGTTTGTTGTATTTCTCGTTGTAGTTCTCGTTGTGGTGGTGTTTTTTGTTGTTGTTGATATTGTTGTTGTTGATATTGATATTGCTGTTGTTGATATTGCTGTTTTTCAATTAATTGTTGTTGTTGTTCTGGTTGTAATCGCATGAAGTTAATATATTCATCTATTGCATTCATATAATCAACATATCTTAAATCACTTTTTCTAGCCTGATTAATGTCATAGTGTATACGAAATATCCATTTGTACCAAGTATCACGATCTATATATTTATCAGCATATTCAGGTTTTAAAAATTGTCTTCGATCAATATAATTATTCTCAGCAATTATAGCTAAATACATTGGATTTTTAGCGTTTTCAATATAACTAATAGCATCTTCGGTAAATTTGTCACTCAACGCAACTCTCTCCCTCGCTTCTTGTTCTTCTGGTTCTCCTGGTTCTTCTTGTTCTTCTTGTTCTTCTGGTTCTTCTGGTTCTTGTATACGACCCTTTATGTCACCTATTTCACCACGAACTTGTTCAATACCTTCAAGAATTTCCGGAACTGGCATCGAAGCAGCTATTTCGGCTGGAAGTTCACGTAAACTTTTTTTTGTCTTTTTTGTTCTTCTTGCTATTTTTTCGGTTCCTTCTGCTATTTTTCCAGTTACTTCAGCGGTTTTCTCTAACACAGGTTGAATACCTTTAGTGGTCTCAGTGATAGGTTTAAATAATTGTTTTTTATCCTCTTCAAATTCAACTTGAGATTCCTGACGCGATTGTAGTTGTTGCTTAACAGAATCACGAACAGGTAGATATTTTTTAATTGCCTTTAGTCGCTCTCGAGCTAATTTAGCTGAGTGTGGTTCTCCAATACTCATTATTGATAATATCTATATGGCTGTTTAATTTATAGCAGCAGAGAGGGTGAATGACATACGCACGTGACCAGATTGTGAAAAAATCTGGTCAATTAAAGAAGTTTTCATTATTAAGACAAAAATGTTTTTTTTTCAAGGAACCCTTAATTTTCAAAAATAAGGTCTCTACAAAGTTGTAGGGTTCACCCTCTCTGCTGCTACAATATTCAAAGTAAAGCAATAACCAAAGAAAGTAAATTGAAGCTTCTAAATTAAATATGTTTTTAAATAGTCTGACATAATGGCATTGTCATGTATTAATATGATTTGATAGACTGTAATGCAATCAGGGTTTTCCTTAGCCGTCTTTTATCTTTCATCGTACGTTCGTTATGTAACCAACAGAGTAGAGTCGGTGTGGAAATGGACACTCGAAGGGTTAAAAAGAACTTTGAAGATTTTTTTCCCTCTTGATTGCTTAATAGCTGAGTGTATATTACCGATCATCGATTGCTGAGAGTGGGTTAATAATATAATAAATTGCCTATTGTACTAGTCGGCGTGGGATTTTAATTTTCAAAGATAATTGACAAAAGAAAACAAATATTTCGTTAGAAGCTTGTCAATATTGCATTCGCGAGAAAAGGAGCTGTTTTTAATAATACCATCCGAGTTATATCCAGCTTGCTATATCGGTTATATTTTGTACACTTTCAAGAGAAATGATAAGAGATTCAGGATTTGATTGTTAAAAAACTCAATTCATTTTATAACCCAGCTTTGTTAAATTTAAATTTGACTGTAACTGTAGTTTTGCATTTTCTCTCCGACAAAATATAAACTGTCTCGACGCTCCAGGATATTTGATAGAATATATACTTAAAAAAATCTACCCCAACTAATCTTAAAGTGTGTTCTATCATTGTTTATTGACTCGATAACTATCTGTCCTGACACAAACGTGTATGTATCCTTTAAATCGTTTTTCAGTCGTTGCTTTAAGAATGAAGGAAAATAAAACACACATCAAATCATTTTTTATTATTAAAGATGAATAAGATTGTACCTGTAAATGAAATGTACAAGGTAAATGACAATTTACTTTCAAGGGGAATTATTCATGCATTCATCCACAAGGAGTTATACATTTACTGTATTGTCTCTCTTGTTAAAGAAGAGTCCAAGAGAAGTGCCTTGAGCAGAACATGAATCTGTATGCCGTCTTCGTGGACCTGACGAAGGCAGTCAATACAGTCAACAGAGACGCACTGTGGTTAGTACTCAAGAAGCTTGGTTGTCCTCAGAAGTTTACCAACCTCATCCGGCTCTTCCAAGATGACTTGACTGGGGAGATTCTCTCAGACGGTGAACCCTCTGAGAAATTTTCCATATCTAACGGTGTCAAACAGGGCTGTGTACTCGCTCCAGTACTCTTCAACCTCTTCTTCACGCAGGTACTGCTCCACGCCATCCGTGACCTTGACCTTGGTATCTACATTAGATATCGCCTGGATGGATCAGTGTTTGATCTCCGTTGCCTAGCTGCAAAAACCAAGACGCTAGAAAGACTCATCACTGAGGCACTCTTTGCAGATGACTGCCCTCATGGCCCATGAAGAGACTCACCTACAGGCAATTATGGACAAGTTCTCTGAAGCCTCCAATCTGTTTGGACTTACAATTAGCTTAGGAAAGACAGAAGTCCTCTTCCAGCCCGCCCCAAACACTGTCCCTTCACAACCCTGCATCACCATAGGCGATACGCAGCTGAAGAATGTGGACAGTTTCAAATACCTAGGCAGCAGAATATCCAGTGATGACTCCCTGGACAAAGAGATTACTGCGAGGATCCAAAAAGCCAGCCAAGCACTCGGACGACTCCGGACCAAGGTCTTGCAGCACAAGGACATACGCCTGTCAGCAAAGATGAAGGTGTACAATGCAGTTGTTCTCACGTCTCTCTTGTATGGCTGTGAAACGTGGACTGTCTACCGAAGGCACATCTGTCAGTTGGAACAATTCCACCAGCGCTCTCTGAGATCCATCATGCGGATCAAGTGGCAGGACCGAATCCCCAGCCAGGAATTCCTTGATAGAGCCAACACAACAAGCATCGAAGCGAAACTAATCCAGGCAAAGCTTCGTCGGACTGGCCATGTCATCCGCATGGATCAAAACAGAATCCCAAAGCAGCTGTTCTTTGCGAGCTAGCCCAGGGAAGTCGAAACCACGGCCGCCCTCGCAAGAGGTACAAAGACAACCTCAAGATGCACATCAAATGGGCAGACCTTCAACCCCACCAGTTCGAGCTCGCTGCCTCAGACAGAAGTCACTGGCGAGCCCTGACCAGAAAAGCCAGTTCCACCTTCGAGGCTGACCGCCGCCGGCGTCTTGCTGCAGCTCGTGAGAGTCGTCACAGAGCTGCGTCCCAGCCACCCCCAACCACCGGTGTCTCATGCCCCACCTGCAACCGCCTGTGTGCATCGGAATTTGGACTCCGGAGCCACATGCGCGTCCATCGTCGATGAGACCGCGCAGCATGTCTTCCTCGGCCCCCGAGACTACCATGGCTCTCTTGTTAATGCGCTTCAGTTATCGAAACTACGGTTAAACTCGTTTTTGTGATCATTTGAACTATCGCTACAAATTGTGTCCTGGATTGGAGTGTAATCTATGTAAAATGTTATGTTTATAAGGTGTAGAAATATTGGATGGATGTCCATGCAGTAGTATTGCTTCAACGTGAAGCGTCTCTAAAGATATCATGACGTCGTGGAACTTAAACAGGAAAATTGTGACACATATCTAAAGATACCATGACGTTTATGAACGTAAATAGGGAAACTGAGTCAAGTCTATAACGATACCATGACGTCATGGATCTTAAACAGGAAAATTTTGACATTTTTCTTAAGATACCATGACGTCGTGGAACTTAAACAAGAAAATTTGGATACGCATCTAGAGATGCGATGACGTTGTGGAACGTAAATAGAAAAATTGTGACGTCTGGAACGTAAACAGGAAAATTGTGACGTTTCTCTAAAGATACCACGGCGTCCTGGAACGTAAACAGGAAAACTGTGACATTTCTCTAAAGGCATCATGGAAAGTAAACAGGAAAATTGTGACATTTCTCTAAAGATACCATGACGTCCTTGGAACGTAAACAGGAAAATTGTGACATTTCTCTAAAGGCGTCGTGGAACGTAAATAGGAAAATTGTGACATTTCTCTAAGGATACCATGACGTCGTGGAACGCAAACAGGAAAATTGTGACAATTCTCTAAAGGCGTCGTGGAACGTAAACAGGAAAATTGTGACATTTCTCAAAAGATACCATGGCATCATGGGGCGTAAACAGGACAATTTTGACACGTATCTAAAGATACCATGACGTCGTAGAACTTAAACTGGAAAATCTTGACACATATCTAAAGATACAATGACGTTGTTATTTTCTGGATACATATTGTTGAGTGTGTGTATGTATGTGTATGCGTGTGTGTATGTGTATGCGTGTGTGTGTGTGTGTGTGTGTGTGTGTGTGTGTGTGTGCGACGAATTTTTATGTTCTTCCTTGGAAGGCAAAAGATAAAAACTGTTTAAAAATAAATAAATTCTTGAGGGATAAAGGTTCTCATAACATATCCTAAATGTTATAGTCTTTTGTAGAAGTTCTTTTGCATCTAGAAAAAATGTCCTCTCTAATCAGAAATCAAAAGCTGTTAAGTATGTTTCGTATATTGGCATCTACACCAGGTTAGTTTACTGATTCAATTTTTGTGTGGACATACAACTTAAGTATATATCAAATAAAAGTGCATCACTTTGACGTATTCTGAGTACTTGATATTTTGTTCCTTCTCCCCTCTTTTGTGGGATATAAGTAATATTTGGCATGGGTGTTATTTAGATAGCCCTTGTACCGTATACATTATACCCTTCTTATTACCGGTACACACATTGTTTTGTTGATCAGATATTAAATGGGCTCGTAAATAAAGAATCTGATATCAGTCTATCACATCTGAACATTCGGATACTTTGATGCGTTTCCTCACAAATTCAGCAAATTTCGCAAAGATACAATATTTTGTGCTGATTCTGTGTAACAAGGGCATACCATTTAATAATGTTTTATGACAGTCTGTCACATTTTAGCATTTTGAGATGTGTTTATAGCGAATTTTCTAGCATCAGTTTGATTTTCAAAATTACAAGTGGAAAGTTATTTTTGATATTTTCCCCACATTCGTTGTTATTCATGGGGTAAAACAATATCTAAATATTGCAGTTGCTTGTATAAGTTTTTATTTTGTAAAGACATTCCTGTCTTCGGATATCAAGGTTATTTAAGCTAGGAGGGCGACTGAAAACTGCCTAAAATGCTATGTTCGTGACTTGGAGAAATATTGGATGGTTCCCCATGAGTTATAAGTAAGACGTCAATGTGCAGTTTCTCTTTAAGATACCATGCCCTCTGTAGCGAAAGATAAACGTGAAACATGTGACATTATCTCTTTGTAGATACATATTGTCAAATATCTGTTGTAATACTATTTTATACACAGATTTAATAATGTATGCAGATGCGAACGTTCTGTGTTTTTGATGAACTTATGCAGGTAAGTGAAAAGGGCGATTTGAAAATAAACAAATGTATAAAAAAAATCAAGCTTGGTACAGTCAGATTGTACAGCATGTTTCAGAGCTTAAGGTAACTATTTATAAGAAGTATTTTAAAATTTTTTCCGAAGTCATGTCTAAGGGATAAACACTCATGATTTACCAAATATATTCGGGATATTCTACAGCTTTTTGTGTTTAGATGTAAATTAAGCTTTAAAAATCAGGTATGATTAACTTGTGAACCTCTAATTTCACATGCCCAATTCACATTTTTATCGGCTAAGGTTCTGCTCCTGAGTTTCGCATTTTTGCAAAGGGTTAAAAAAGTTAAAGAAAAGGTATCGTCCTGATTTTATTCACAAGTAATCTTTCTAATGAAGAATTATACCTATAATGAAGAGAACAATAGATTTAAAAAGCTACAAGTTTCGTTATTTTGATACCTGATTGAAAGGGTTGGTTTGCGAGTACACGTTCAGGCCTTACCTCTGATGTGCATCTCGTAGAAGAGTGCTAGGTTTGCTTGTTAGCTCACTTCGTCAACTTCAAAGAGGAATTTACCAAAATTTCACAAGGGCACTTTCAGAAAATATTGATGAATACGCTATGAAATTTCATTTCAATGTTTCAACAGAAGGCAAAGTTAGTGTACTCTGTGCTATTTCAAGTATATTTCCCCAGCACGCAGAAGCTGTCATTGTTGTCAACTATCTGTTCAGGTAGCATATAGCTTTTCCTAACAGTGATCGAAACTAAATATTAATTTAATTAGGTGAAAGACGTGTAAATAAATATTAATACTTCTTTACATTGTTAGAGTCGTAGAGGAAACTTTTCCTTGTGCCTTGCCCTTTTTCAGCTGTGTTACACAAACATGGGAGCGGCAACCGAAATGTCCATCATGTCGTTCAGATCATCTCGGGCATTTATCTTGATACAAAGCACATCGAATATAATTTTCCGACACGGGTCGCCTCCGTTTTCTTTGGTTTTAGTACATGTTTGGTTTCTAACGGCACTTTCAGCACATTATTGGCTGTATCGCGCTTAGAAAACGGGTCGTGCCTTTCTGAAGGACACATCAGGGCAGCCAACCTGGGCTGACCTGGGCTGTATTGGGACCGCTATCCTTGGATTACGAGTACAGGCCTCTTACCAGCTGTAATCGCCCCTAATTTCATCCTGAGAATGCATGCTAGTTTCACAGTTTATAAGGACAAGATTTGTCATTTGACTATCTCTGGCGAAACATTCTATGATGACGCTGCACAGATATCTCACCATCTCATTTGTGTCTTCACGCCATTTGACGGTCTGTAACAGGATGAATCAGGGTGAGCGAAGACAGAAGAAGAGAATGTGAATGAGATGTATATTTATCAGGAAAAATAATGAACATGTAAATTCTGACACTGTAGCTAACAATCATACTTCAATCTCACACAAACTAATGAAATTTAAAGGCATAATCTACACATGCACACAAATATAATATTTTTGACGCAAGAAATTCTACAAAAACCATTTCCACGCCTTAATTGGCGCGTATGTCACTTTCAAGCAACTTCAGTGAAATAGTATTGCTCAAAAATATATTAATATGCTTCATATAATAGCAGCATAATTCATTAATAAGCATGAGTGAATGTATAAGTAGCTTGTCAACAAACATGACAAGTGCACATAGAGTGCATCAACGGGTTTGATAAATATATATTTTGTCAAGATATATAATCAATGTACATAGAGTTCATGAACAGTTATAAGTTCATCAACAAGAATGATGTTGCATTAGACTGTCATACAAATAACGACACAGAAGTTCACGTCAAAAACCCAAATATTCTTCTTCTCAACAAATATAATGCTGCTATTCGTTTAAATCCGCACGACGACCACAAATTATCCCTGTCCATGATTCACGATGATTCTCTGAGGAATGATTCCATATACACTCGTAGAGATTTCCCCAAATATTTGCTTTTAAAAATTAGCTATAGAATGACCCCATCAAGGTCGGCTCAGCAGGACTCCAGTCTACTCCCACACTAGACAAGAACTGTCACTAATGATTAATAGGTGCCAGCACAAGAGGATGCAACACAACTTGGTATTAAACTGTGTCAGGTAGAACTACATACACAGGCATTACAAAACTGATATTCTCAGAGATCTTTACATTAAAAAGGAAGTAGACAATACAATAATTTATGTATACAAATGTACTTCAGATGAAGATATTTTGAACGAAACATTAGATGGAAAACATTGCAAAATCTGTTTCAAGGCATTTGAAAAGTACATACCCGGTAGATAATCCATTAAGAGTGAAGGGATATGATCCTTTAAAAGAATGGCAATTAAACGTACCCTTGCCATTCCATCTTCTTCTTGAAGACGGAGCTGTCAACGCTAATAGTATCAGAAAATCGGACAATCAGACCACTTTCATTGCCAGCAAGATTTAGACGCCTTCAAACAATTTATGATATGAAAATGAACACATACAATAAGAAGCATGTTGGTATTACCCAGGAAATAAATACATCAATTCTAACAGTCAATCATCATAATGTAGCATGTGTACTTGGCATAACACAGGACTGTGGCATCACTCGTGGTATTCATGGAGCTGAAAAGTGGTTAAAGCATCTGGCTGAACCAGAAAAATGTTGCTTTGAATGTTTATACGAAAACATCCCTTGCTATACAAATCAGTGACCAGTGTTGCTTCTGATCTGCATCTGGTCAGTTTACGCGAATGCCACTTGATTTTGTTCCTTGGCAACATTGTCACACTGCAGAAAAGAGCAGATCCTGATCGTGGTTCAAGCCATACAACACAGATATGTACATAACGATTACAGTGAAAGGGCTTCCAAAAGACAACGAGGTCACTTTAGACTGGCATCTGGAAGAATGCGAAGGTGATCCAAAATGTGGTTGTAAAGATCGGATAGTACTGAACAAGAATGATATGGCGAGATGCAGGTTCAGTCTATCTGAGGAAGTAACAGTCATGTAGACATTGTTCACCCAGTATATATATATATATATATATATATATATATATATATATATATATATATTGGAATATATATATTGGAATCATCACAGCTTCATCTACATTGCAAGATCTACTTAATGATGCAGCAGAATGGTCTCCCATTGCCATCAAAGGCAATGAGATGCCCTCACTGGAAAACTCATTCCAAGATCTAAGCATTACGGCAGATCCCGTATAGTCAGCCACCAAAGGAGTAGATCAGTCATGTAGTGATGAAGAGCACGCTGAAGTGGATGACTTAGAAAAGTACTTTGACCATTCACATGAACTCTCGGATATATTTGCTCATAGTGTAGCTCAGCTGTCCACAATCGAAGAAATTTCTTCGCTGCCATAAAGAGTGTCTTTGTTCTCTACAAACACCACTGACGATGATATTGATGAACTAGAAGCAGAAGAACTTTTGAATGAATGCGCTTTGATACTTAAAAGCATTCCTATAACAAACACGAGCAGTTCCTCTCTAGCAAGTAGATCTTGTAACATCATGCCACATACATTAACCATGCAACCTGAAGAAGACTGGACAGTTCATTTAGATGGTTCACTATCAAGACAATCATCTATTTCAACAATGTCTTGCCTAAACCTTTCAGAAGATCATGAAATAACTACTGAAGGCAGCACAACATGTGACCAAGATCACAGTCTCTCGGAAGGAACAGAAGATAGCACTTTAGCAGAAGAAAGTAACGAACCATCAAAGTCGATTAAACCCCTGCCATTTAAGAAATATCAACCACCATGCCTTCTCTGCAAACACCCACCTCCAGCATTTGGAAAAGATGATTATAAATGGAAAACTAAAAGAATCCTTGATGACTTTCTTGTAAAAAGTGGACAGATTGTTCAAGAACAAAGTGAAAAAGACCGTAATTTTTGCTCCAGATCAGAAAATTGCATCAGATTCGTTCATTTACATGGAAGAAAATGTGAAGTACAGAAAATTCCTTCCAGAATTTCCTGTTCTACACCTCATGAAATCCAAGATTAACAACTTGTTTAGTGCTTATAAGACATGTAGCATATTCCATCTCCTGAAATTTCTTCAGGATGATGAGGACGAAACAGAGTGGACTAAATTAGTTACCATAACACATACTGAAACAGCAATAAGAAATATCCGAAGGCTATCTTTAACTATCCATTTGGCAATCTTCGTAAGATTCGTTGAGTGTCTTGAGCCACCTACAGCAAAATCTCTGATAGAACACATGGCAGTGATGTCCTCGGATGATCTTGAAGGCAAATGGGGTGGAAAATATCTTAAATTTATTGGTGCAGCTTGTGGTAGCAATGGAACCTTCCAGCTTCATGCAGAATTAATGAGGCATTGTGATGAAATTGTTGGACTGTCGATAGCCGAGAGAATTGGTGGAACTCATGGATATAATCTGCTACTTTCCACAGTCAAAGCATCCTTGCCATTTGCGTTTGTAAATGGTGCTACGTCATATGGCAAATTTTCTATCCATCTTCTACGTGAACATTTGAATGCTGGATATTTTCACCAGCAACTCAAAGCCTCAGTTTTTGCAACACCAGCAACTCAAAGCCTCACCTTTTGCAACACCACATCGTGGAAGTGATACCAACTTCAGTCTGGATTCTCAGCGAGAAATGAATCATCGTGATGCCCTGAAAACATTCAGACCATCAGCAGCTTTAGAAGCTATTGTTCCAAGAATGTCAGTGATAGACATATTATTAAGTGCAGAAAAGTCGGTTTCAAAACTAACACCAAAAAATAATGTATTGTCAAAGAGGAAAATGAGCTATATAAGTATGAGCAGTTTCTTGGAAAATATGTGAATGAGAGAGATCTACAACATGTAATACCAACTATAAGAATGATTCTACGTCGAGGAGCCCTACCGACACATGAAGATCAAGCACCACATAACATATATGAATTCAAGTCCACACCTTTGTCTGAGTGTGTCTTGCACAGAAAAACGTTGCAAACTGGAAATTATCTCATCAAAAGATACTTGTGTCAACAGAGATTGCTTTCTCTTACTGAGCATGACATTCCAAGCCTTGACAATATTGATGCGCCCATGGTTTAAAACAACGTGTGAAAGCTGGAAAGAGTGTTACCATCACACGTGTAAAATTTAAACCTCGGAAGACTGATGTAACTGCAAAACAAGAAAAAAGAAAGAAAATGCTACTGAAGCTTGAAAACATTCAACGAGCATCCACATCAGAAATGAGTACTTGTCAAGCTGTTGTTGCACCTGAGTGCACTAAGGGAAACGTTTTAAAGTCCAAAGGTGTACGGACTGCTTTGGTTTCACTTTTGGATGAGTTTAATACGGATGAAAATAATGAAATTTCACCTAAGGGTGATCATCAAAAGAAGGACTCAAGCTTATTTATACTTTAAGAGAAGAAAGTCCCTGTTCGTATCTCCCAAAGGACAGTCACAATCCTAGTAGAGTTTGCAGGGGTCAAATTTAAAGCATTTGGCTGATCTGGGCTTCAATATCTGCAATACGTAGAAAATGGAGTTTTGAGGTGGTTGCTGGAAGAATTCCCGTTTGCATCATATGTTGTTATGTGTGAAGAGAAGTATTCTTTCACTCCAGATGACCTAAAATCCATGACCAGGGCGAAAGAACTAAAGAAATTAAAACTGACGTCTACCACTTGAAAGATGACGGTGAGATTATCAGTACAGAAAATATTACCAAACCTGCAGTCACTAAAACCATGAAGGGGAAAAAATGATTGCCAATTTTCTGACTGGTCATGTGAGAGAACTTCGAATCGTGAAAGATATCATTCTAGATATAGATAGTGAGTATTATCTCAGTCCATGCACATGTGATACTCCTGAGCATCACAAGGAGATACCATGTAAACAGTTTGCTATCCCAGTACCGTCCCATTTTGCATCAAACAAAGGATATGTATGTTCTGAGGAGTTGGACATCAAGCAAAAGAAAGGTGAGGCAGAGCTAGCTCAGGCAGATTGGCTTTGTCATATTGCAATCGAACTTAAAGAAGGAGAAAATGTTGTCTGCGATGTATCGTCTGGGGACATTGATAGTATTCCCACACATATTCTAGCCGTTGCATTGTATTTGCCTCGAAAGGATGATGGCAATTTCAAGAATCTTGTCTATGTCGTGATCAAAAAGCTTGGAAGTACTGGTAAGCTCGATATTTACAACATCACAGGAATCGTCAGGGTCATTGAAATGAGATATAATGAAGACAAAATAGCGGTGATTCTGTCTTTCAGTCTCAGCTTGGGTGGTAACGACTTTATTCCCAAATTTTATGGGATCTCACAAGAAAAATGGTTGAAAGGTATATTTGAAAACGAAACCTTCAGGAGAAATCTCTTAAGATCCGCTCAAGACCAGACTCTGGGCATCTCAGTGTGACCATTGACCCGGGGGGTTACATAAGTCTGCTGAAGAACCTCTACTGCCCTAGCAAGCACGTTGCTGAAAGACTTTCCTTGGAAGAAGTATGACAATTAAGGATCATCATTTTATTGTTCACACTGTTCATCTTTACTGTTCAGCTAATACAGCTTATAGTGTGCGTGTGTGTGTATGTTTTCCGTTGAATCTGAAGCGTATGTGTCAGATATTATGATATTATATTTTAAATACATGTAATTAAATTAGAATTAGAATTAAGTCGAGGAGGGAGTGGGCATGTTGATTTATGCTCTCGGAAAGTATATATACTTTCAGTGATTGCATACGTTTGGCATAAAATTATTTTTTTCTACTACATTCATAAATAGTTGACTTGTTTTTGTTGACTTGATTTTGATAGACTAAAGAACAATTATCCCATATGTTTCGGCTAACAGGCAGAACAACATTTTGATTAGTCGGTTTAATTTCCATTATCGCCTATCTATTCAATAGACACCAAAAGGGCCAAACTCATAAATCTACTTTCTACATAAGATGTCATACTGTGTACTTGAATAACAAGTTACCCGATACTGAGAGCTGATTTGATGTCAGGTAACTTCTTTGTTCGCTACAAAGCATTTGAAGCGCTCTATTAAAAAAAAAACCAAAAAAAAAAAAACCAGGTCAAGGGAAACCAGTTTGTACCTCTATTCGTGTTACATCCCACTTGCAAATCCAATTAAACTATTCAAACCAGAAAGCAGGACTCCTACGAAAACATCGGAAGTAGACATGGTATGAAAACCAGTTGCTCATGAATTTTGTTAAAGGGAGATATCAAACAGACAGCTTTTTAAAGAAACGCGCCTAGCGTCAGTAAGTAAACATGATATGATTTTTTAAAACCCAAATTATAAAATAACAGACTCTAGCTACTTATATTTAACTGAGCCAAAGTATAATCATGAAAATTTACCTGGGAGTAGGCTAACTTTCCTACAATTCTACTCGCTCAGCTTTGCGTTTCTTAATTTCGATTTTGATACATTTTACTTATTCATAACCATGTCTGTTTTGCACACAATAGCTAAGAGCCTGTATAAAATCATGCCATTTTGTGTTGTGATTGAAATATACATTTTACAGATCTTCATTAGAGATACGTATTATTTATTTTAAATATCACCGATAGAGGTCACTGTATTTTGCTACCATTCTCTTTACTCACAAGAACACTTCTTTGTAAAGAAATGGCAACTGTGAAGTTCCTTCAATAACATGTTTTCACTAGTTCATTTAACGTATGTGAAGTTTCAAGCGCATTCAATTTCTTTCAACCAATAACCATGACGCTGAAGAAAATCATTCACTGCTAAGCATACATAAATGGCTGCTTAGACAAACGCACTCGTATTAAGTACCTCTGCTTAATCCATGCATCTACAGTACATCTGTCTAACTCGCTCATACCTAGTACATGTCTAACGCACGCATATACAGTTCGTCGAACTCATATACCGTACGTCTAGTTCACTCATATAGGGTAAACTGTCTAACTCATATAGAGTACATCTAACTCATATACAGTACATCTAATTAACTCATATACAGCAGTGGCGTAGCTTGGGGAGGGCGGGGTGTGGGGGTGTGGGGTGCAGTTGTCCCCGGGCGCCATGTGCCAGGGGCGCCAAAATGAGGAAAATACACTATTCGTTATCTCAGATGCACTCGAAGGGGCGCCAAGTTTATGTTTTGTCCCCGGGCGCTAAGTACCCTCGCTACGCCACTGATATGCAGTATATGTCTAACTCACTCATATACAGTACATCTAACTCACTCATGTACTGTGCATCTGCCTAACTCACTCATATACAATATATCTGTCTAGCTTCATATACAGTATATTTATCTAACTCCCTCATATACAGTACATCTAACTCACACATAAACAGTGTATCTATGAAACTCACTCACAAATCAGTATCGTTGTCTGCAGAAGACAACCTTGTCCCATTTAATGTCTTTCTCGAAGGGTTCAACTATAAAAGCGGTAAGTTTACTTGTCTCTATAATTTGTTCTTATTGATTTCATATCCCTTTGTCATACAATTTACATCATCTAAAAGAGGGCTGCTTAAAAAGTATGGGACCTTTCTCTACATCTGATGTCACCGTCTTTCACACTTCAGCGTTTAAAAATTCTATTGTATCTCCGATGGATAGATTTTGAGACATTTCGCCCACATGTCTGCATCTGAACTGAAGGCATGTCACGTTTCGAAAAGCAAGAAAACTGCATTGTGCGCATGTGTTATATGAATTCCCTAGCATTCTATGCTGGCCTAAAACACAAGAATGGGTTTAGTCATCTTTTCTGCCCAGTCTTCACAACCTGATTTGTCAAAACGCGGACAAGTCTTACCAGGTTTCCGCCCCCCTCCGGCTAGAAAAACAAAACACACACAAACACACAGACGCGCGCGCGCGTAGAGTCACTTGTTACTTGAAATTTGACCATCGTTTTATTTTGGCTTGAGCAGCGCACGTTTATTGAGTATTACGCACACTTTGAGTAAACAGACAGACTTTTGCTTTAGTGCCCTTTCAAGGAAAGTCAGGATCCTTTTAAAAGTTTGGGAACCCACCCACCTCTCCCAACACTTGACCTGACCCTGCAATATATGTATTTAGATTATCACTTCTGTTATTTCCAAAGCAATTTGAGATACTTTCAGGTTTTATTGCATTTCGTATGTTGAAGTGAGTACAGAGATGTTCTTGAAACATGCTTGATCATAAAATTATTAAGACTATACAAATGTTATACATTATTTTCAGTGAGTCTGCAATAAGCATATATCAAGGACGCTGCAAGATTAAAACGACAGTCTGAGAGTACATATTTTTTAATTTATTTGGTTTGGGTTGTTAGGAAAATCCGTTCTCCATAAGTAAATGGCAAGAAAACGAACAATTTGTGCAAGTAATTTCTGTGACTTTGAGGACATAGTGTAGTCATGTGACCTTAACCACAAAGCTTAGTCATGTTTAACCATTATATTGCATAGGCACTCGTTTCCGTCGGTTATAAAGGAATGATTTGGGGAAAACCCACTCCTCTCTTATTAAATAACATAAAATGATATCTTGCAGTTTAAAATTTAACCCATTGCAGATTCATTTTCTAATTTTCGTATTCCGTGGGCTCGTTCAGCCACTGATAAGCTGTATCACCATAAATGAGACTTTCCCAACTTTATAAGTACCTTGTTGACTAATTAATAGCCTTTTTACTTGAACGGTGTTTTTGTTGTTATTTCGTATCTCGTCTAGTTTGATCGAGTTTGGAGCGACAACACTTCCAATATGTCGCACAGCGTTGAGCGTTTTAAAACTGTTGCATACGTGTTGCAAACTGTTCAACTCTACGTGGATTATTCTTTGTTTGAAACGTCACCTTCTTTGGATCAATCTTAGAAATTTATATATATATTTTTATCTCATCCATTTCAATTTATTTTGCAAGAAACTTAACAATTAACGTAGTCATGATTTTTGAGTCTGTAATAAATTATTCAACAAATTGCTTTATCTAACGTTTCTTTTCCACCTGAACTACTTTTAAATGAGTTTGAAAGGGAGAAGCAGTAAAATATTACCTGTACAAATGAACTGAAAAATAAAGCAGAAAATAAACTTGGATCTAAACATATGCCAGATGTGACGAAGTAAAAGACATACCTGAGTTTTATAAATGGAATAATATAAATGGAGAAAATGTAAATTAAAACAACAAACAGTAGATTAAACATAGATATCACAACGATGAAAATTTCTGATTAATTCACTGGACAAGAGGTAAACAGATGATGCCGCAAAATAGAATGCGTGGTACGACGTCCAGGAAAATAATGTTAATTATGAAGTTATGTAAGTGATATTGATTTAGTGTATTAAACAAAAGCAATGAAAAACAGACGTCTAACCGTCTTATGTTTTCATCACTTGTAACCATTTTATTCATTTATTCATCAGTCATCCCCGCTCCGTCTTCAACTGTTCCAGCGCAATGTTTATGATGTCAATTATAGGGACCTTTGACTCTCATGTACAGGTTTATTTTCTTTAGGGACATTATCAATCAAGGATTTATTTTTCATTAGTGTGCTTATGTATGTAGAATACGAATTAAAAATTCTTTAACCTGTTTTATTAATGACAACGTGTCGCCTCCACCTGAAAATGATTAAGAAGCCTAACAAACCAAGAATCAGATTTGACCATGAAAAATTGAAAGATCCAAAAGTCGCAGAAGCATTCCAAGCAATGATAGGTGGTAAATTTGCACTTTTGATAACCCTGACAGCCAAGACACCGACCTAGAGTCCTTAACAACCACATTAAACACAGCTGTGACTAACACAGCTAGCGAGATCATTGGCACCTATTGTCAAACAAAGAAACCATGGGTCACAACAGATGTCCTTGAACTATGCGACAAAAGAAGAGAAATGAACAAGGGAAAAAGAGATCATGAAGGAGCTAGAAAATACAGAGAAGTGAACAACATGATCAGGAAAAGCATAAAAAAGGCAAAGGAATCCTGGATAGAAAGACAATGCTGCAAACTGGAAGACAGTTTGAGTAGAAATGACAGCAAAATGGCATATAAACTGGTGAAAGATCTCACAACCCATAAACAAGGAAAACTACCACCATCCAAGACAAATCAGGAAAATGCCTCACAGAAGATCAAGAGATCCTCAAGCGATGGACAGAATACTGCTCAGAATTGTACAATCATAAGACCCAAGGAGATTCAGCAGTACTAAATTGCCCTCAGGCAGAACAAATTGATGACAACCCAGTTCTTCGTGAGAAAGTAGAAATTGCAGTTAGGTCACTAAAGAAAGGATAGTGAGCCGGCGTTGACAACATACCAGCAGAGCTCATTCTAGCAGGAGGAGAAGAGATAGCCACAGTCCTAACAACAATCTGCAACAAGATATGGCAGACAGGAGAATGGCCCACCACATGGGCTCAATCCTTGGTCATCGTCTCCCCAAGAAAGGAAATCTACAGCTATGCCAAAACTTCGGAACCATCAGTCTGATCAGTCACCCGAGCAAAGTCATGCTGAAAATAATTCTCAACAGGCCAAAGCTTCAAGCAGAGAAAATTATTGCTGAAGAGCAGGTAGGCTTTTGAGCAGGAAGGTGCACCACAGAACAAATCTTTAATCTCAGACTCCTTTGCGAAAAATACCTTCAGCATCAGCAGAATCTATACCACGTCTTCACAGAGTTCCAAAAGGCCTTTGATAGGGTATGGCATGCGGTCTTATGGGCAACTGTGAGGAAGTATAACATCAGCTCAAACCTGGTGCAGGTTGTTGAGCACCTCTAAAACAATGCCAGCGGTGCTGTCATCATCAATGACAGCAGAGGAGATTGGTTTCGAACAACAGTTGGAGTCAGACTGGGATGTATACTGTCACCTACACTCTTCAACATTTTCCTGGAAAGGATCATGGAGGATGCCTTGCATGACCACAAGGGTACTATCAGGATCGGAGAAAGAACAATCACCAACCTTCGCTTCGCAGATGATATTTGATGAATGGTTTAGTAGGAGATGAAAAAGAACTGGCTGATTTGGTTGAGCGTCTCGACACAACCTCCACAGCATACGGTATGGAGATTAGCGCCGAAAAAACAAACTGATGACCAACAACACCAATGGCATCAGTGCAGAAATAAAAGTCAGTGGACAGAAACTGGAAAGAGTCACAAGCTTCAAGTATTTGGGGTCAATTATCACAGATGAGGGCTCCAAACCAGAACTACTTTGCAGGATTGCCCATACAACAGCAGCAATGACAAGGTTGAGACCAATATGAAAAGATACCAACATTGCTTTTGGTTCCAAAATAAGGCTGATGCTCTAGATTGTCATATATATCTTTCTGTATGCTTGTGAAACATGAACGCTCACATCAGATCTACAAAGAAGGATTCAAACCTTCGAAATGAGATGCTACCGCAAGATCTTGGGCATCTCATACATTGACCATGTAACCAACGAAGAAGTCCACAACAGGATCCAACGAGCCATCGGATCCTATGAAGACCTTTTGACCACTGTGAAAAAGAGCAAACTGAAGTGGTACGGTCATGTCTTAAGATCATCTGGACTGGCAAATACACTCTTGCAAGGCACAGTGCGAGGGTGTATAAGAAGAGACAGACAGAAAAGAGGTGGGAAGACAACATTAAGGAGTGGAGAGCCTAGGGATTTGGAGATTCCCAAAGGGCAGTAGAAAACAGGGAAAGATGGAGAGAATTGGTTGTAGAGTCAAGTGGTGCCCCAACGACCTCTTGGGTTAAGGGATTAATGATAATGATGATGATGATGATGATGATGATGATGATGATGATGATGATGATGATGATGACGACGACGACGACGACGATGATGATAACCTGAATGATAGCATTATTTGTGTTAAATATTAATTATGCCTATTACTGTCAAGCATTCTCCTGTAGGATCCATGGATAGCACTTTCCATTCTGTTTGGTGCATATTTGTAATTCTCTGTCTCCCTGTCTCTGTCAGTCGGTCTGTCTTTGTGTCTGTCTGTCTCTGTCTGTCTGTCTCTCTATATATATGCTACTCATGATGGGTAGGAAATTATAATAAGAGATAATAATATTATAGATAGTGAGAAGGAGAGGGGTGAATGACTGGATCGTGTTGGGAAGAAATCAAAGAAGCAAATGGTTAGATTAACCATTTATGCAAACCTATATATTTATCCACCACCTACCAATATATATATACACAAATACATACATGCATACATGCGTGCGCGTGCACACACATATATATCTTAATTACATATAGTAAAAAATCAAAGGTCCTGAATTTAAGCATATTTTAAAGCTTATTACAAACGTTAGCACATATTCCCCCAATGCGTCACAATGTATACAGGTTGATTTCGAGTATAACCAATGAAGATAAATTCCTAGTTGAAACAGTTGATTACCCCATTGGAAACAGGTTTAGCGTTGAGCTCGAACTGCATGGTTCAGTGAGTATGAATGGCTATATTTCGTAGTTCGCTATATGCAATTATTGTTGAATAAGGCAAAGAAGTTCTTATTTATCTTCATGCAAACAAAATTTGACTGTTGTCATTCCTATATTATTTTGGCGTATTCGTGGTCCAAACGCCTCTTTAAACTACGATTTAACGAGTTTTGGGTTGAATAAAAAAATGTCTGACAGGGAACCTGATGAAATATCGCATAATGCACTTGCATTTTTTTCGCAACAAAATGAGGACAAAAGCAATAGAGGAAAATAAAGTTTATTACATTAAAGGCAAAAGAAACTTTAGAGTAACAGTGAAATAAGAACCTCTTTTCTTCATTATTGTTACCTTCAAGTAGTTCAGTTACATTTTAAACAAAATGAAAATTAACAAGTCTTTACAAAACGTGCTATTAGCAAGCTCAACTAATGCGATGACTGTTTTCGTTATGGACTGCTCTGTTAATAATCTATCTATATGTTTGTATGTCTGTCATCTCTATCGCATTCAAAGACACCGTGCTATGCACGAAAGAGACTGGTGGCCGTGTTACGAAGATACATAGGCATACTCAAACTTTAGTTTGGTAGAAGTATTTGTTGGCAACTCTTTCTTTCGTCAGGTTATTTACGACAGAATTCTTTCTGATATTTCCCCAATATAGTGCAATAATCTCATGGTATGTGCTATTTGTATTTACGTCTCCTTTTATAGCTTTTTAGATTTTAGTGATTATTTGCTGATTGTGGGGAGTCGGTAATGGGAGATATTTTTCAACCCGAGTAATTAACCAATTTCTAGGAGTAAAACTCATAATTTACATGTTTCACGAGATTTTATGATAGATGGATTTTTTTTTCGTAAATTGAACTCTTTTTCTCTCTCTTTATTAATTTATTAAGAGAGGTAATTCTCTGGATATTTTTAGGAGTACATGTTTAGTAATTTGAGATAGAAATTATTATTTGTATTAGGTGTTTGGGTTGGGTTTTGTATTGCATGGCGTGAAGTACTAATGTTCCTTTCGATAAAGATTTCTCGTGAATCATACAAATGTGAAACATGAAAACCATGCAAGTGTGAATTTAGAATTGCGTGATGTGTGGTCATTAGGTGATTAGATAAAAATCTGTAGTGTTGGCGCGTTTAAGAACCTCACAGTTGACAACGACTGTTGTCTTAATGTCCTTGGAAATTTGAAAAATATGGACTTTCAAACCTCGCACACGCAGGTGCTTGATTCCCTCGGTATGAGACATCTTGCGGGTGACAATATTAACCTCACCCGCAGTATCTTTCCCTCTGTCTCTATGTCTGTCTGTACCTTAACGACAGAGGAAAGGTATTGAGCCATGTGTCCTCAATTCCCATGTAATATTTATTCTGCATGGGGCGAAGGGACTTCAAGCTCTGAATACCATCTGAGCAGGAATCTTATATCTGAAAAGTTGTGTAAGAAATTTGTAAAACTTTCTACCGAGGACTCATTAACTATCAAGGAAAAAGTTGGTATAGCTCATGTAGTTGGATCGATGGATGCGTTAGAAGATTCAAACAAACATTTAGACAAACACGTGTAATTTAAATAGTATATATAGTGTATATGATTATATAAACAGCTATATAGGTCCGCACATGTATGTATGTATGTATTTACGTACGTACGTACGTACGCACGCACGTACGTACGCATCTATGTATGTATGTATGTACGCACGCACATACGTACGTACGTATGCATGTATGTATGTATGTATGTATGTATGTATGTATGTATGTATGTATGTATGTAAGGACAACATTTCTTTTTGTGCATTTTGTATCCGAAAAGTACTGTCATGATTGAAACTCGAGAAAAGTGGATACCATGTTAATAATATATTAATTATTGAATAATAACAATGTCTTAATTACTGAATAATAATAATAATAATAATAATAATAATAATAATAATAATAATAATAATAATAAGTATAATAATAATAGTATAATAATAATAACAATAATAATACACAAGGTAATGAATGAAAAAAGTTGAAAAGCAAATCATCTTCTTGGTTCAATTATCTGACCTTCAGCTGCTCTGATAACTCATCGTCCTTTTTATTTCAACAGATATTGAAGGCATATGTAGTTCATGATCAGACGAATAGAAACTATTAGTACTCATTATTTGCTATAAATACAAATCTATTCATTACCTTTGAAGAAAGCGCAAAAGCTGATCCCAAGAAGGCGCAAAAGCTGATTCTAGTAGATATACGGTTTTGCGGATTGTCTGTTTATATTTTGAGTACTGTTCTCATACAAATATTAAACAGGCAGTTTGACAGGGTATATGCAGCTATTCTAAATGTAAAATTCAATAAAAAAAACCCGCCCAGCTCTTTCTTTTTCTCAAGATATTACTACCGTAATTAAACCATTGAGTTGTTATTTTTATCCTATTGTAAGCCCTAAGAAAATCATAAATAGGTCTTCTCCGATTTTACCTGGAGACTTGCTAAACAGCGAAATCTGATACTTTCATTCATTAGAAAGAAGCATTAAAGCCTAAACAGAAATTATAATGTTTTTTAAATGTAGGTTTTTTTTTTTTTTTTTTTTTTGTAGTACGACTAAGCATACAGGTGTTCTGTCCTCGGCCCCATTCTCTTCATTCTACACATTCAGTCGCTCTCCAGTGTCATAGGTCGACATCAGGTGTCTCATCAATGGTACGCTAATGCCTCTTGAATATACAAATATAGTTTCCCAATTGAAGTTGAGGCTACCATCCAAGGCGTAGAGAGGTGCATTTCCGATGTGAAGTCATCGATGACATGTAATAAACTTCAGATGAATCATGATACAACTGAAGCCCTTCCCGATCACCGCACAAAGACTTTCTCATTCACATCCTTTACCTGAAACAATAAGTATCGGCAATACCAACATTAAATTTACATAGTAAGTATGAAACCTAGGTGTCACTGTCGACAGTACGCTCTCATTACACATAGCATGTAAGGAACATATGCGAGGCTGCTTATTTGGACGCCGCAGCTCCATTCGCATTATTCTTTCTTTTGATGCCACTAAAACACTTGGGTGTTCCTTAGTACTTTCAGTACTGGACTATTGTAATTCACTTCTATCTGTTTCGTCTCAGTATATACAACAGAAAGTTAAAAAGATTCAAAACATGGCCGCTCAGATCATCCTTAGAGTGCGAAGAACTGAAGGCACCTCCCCTCTGCTCTGTAATCTTTACTGGCTACCCGTTGAATCCAGAATCAAACACAAAATCTGTTCACTATGCAACATTTCATTGACTGGCTCCAGTCCAATATACCTATCTGACCTCACTCTGATGTACACTCCATCAAGAAACTTAAGCTCCTCTACCGACAATCGCATTCTCATTGTATTAACGAAGTCATACGGAGAACATTCTTTTGCTCATCCGGGCCCAGCTGCGTGGAACGAATTGTCCACAGATTTTAGACACAAGGACACTTTGTTCTCATTCAAGAATGCTCTTAAAACTCACCTCTTTCGACTGCAAGAACAGAGCTGGTGATGTTACCTTACTCAATTAGTGTCAGCATGTTGTTGTTTTTTTATAATTTCATTGTGTTTGATTTTGTAATCTCGTCTTTAAATTATGCTTTTTATGTGTTATCTAATATTGTAAAGCGCTTAGAGCTTATAAAGATTAGGCACTGTACAAAGTCAATATTATTATTATTATTATTATTATTATTATTATTATTATTTGGCCGGTTCCTCTTATTTCTTTATAAAGCAACTATTCCAGAAAATACAAATAACTGATGCTGATTTTCGGATATGGTATACCCTAGTTAGAGCCTAACATAGGAATAATAACATAGGAATAATAATTTTGGTACATCTGAACTTATAATTAATACACTGGCGTTCATTGAAGTATGGAACAATGAAGGTAATATTTCAGGAACTTAATTAGTGTAGTCGTAGAATGAAGAGCAGAAAGGGAAAATGCATTGTTTCGATAATTAGGTATCATACAAGCATGCGTAGCTAATTAATGTATGTAATGTAAACACATGCAAATATGAATAATAATAATAATGAGGACTTTGTATAGCGCCTAATCTTTAGAAGCTCTAAGCGCTTTGCAACATTTGACAACACTTAAAAAACATATATAATGATATGATTACAAAATTAAAAACAAACACCACGAAAGTAGAAATAGAAAATATGCTGTAAATATTTAAGGCAAGGATACATTATTAGGTCTTTAAGTCTGTTCTTGCAGTTGAAATAGGTGAGTTTTAAGAGCGCTCTTGAATGAGATCACTGTGTCTTTGTGTCTAAGTGCAGTGGCAATTCGTTCCACGTTGCTGGGCCCTGGTATGCAAAAGAGCGTTGTCCATATGATTTCATCTTCATAGTGGGAATGATGAGAATACGAGTGTCAGAAGAGGAGCGTAAGTATCTTGCAGGTGTGTACACATGGGTGAGGTCAGATAGGTATGTTGGACTGGAGTCCGTCAGTGAAACGTAGCACAGAGAACAAATTTTGTGTTTAATTCTGGATCGTATGGATAGCCAGTGTAGGGTAGAGAGCAGGGGAGAGGCGTGCTCTGATCGTGGTACTCTAAGGATGATCTGAGCAGCTGTATTTTGAACTTTTTGAAGTTTCTGGAGTAGATATTGAGACGAACCAGACAGAATTGAGTTACAATAGTCCAGTCTTGAAAGTACTAAGGAACACACAAGTGTTTTAGTGGCATCAACTGAAAGATACTTGCGAAAGGAGCTGATTCGTCTCAGCTCAAGATATGCAGCCTTGCATATGTTCATGACATGTTGGTGCAACGAGAGAGTACTGTCGAGAGTGACACCGAGGTTTCGTACTGACTCTGTGAATTTAATGTTGGTGTTGCTGATATTTATTGTCTGAGGTAAAGGATGTGAATGAGAAAATCTTTGTGTTGTAATCAGGATGGCTTCAGTTTTATCATCATTCATCTGCAGCTTGTTACATGTCATCCATGATTTCACATCGGAAATGCACCTCTACGCCTTGGATGGTAGCTTCAACTTCAGCTGGATGGCTAGATTTGTATATTTGGGTGTCATCAGCATACAATTGGTGAGACACTGGATGATGATCTATGACACTTGAGAGTGGCTGAGTGTATAGAATGAAGAGAACAGGTCCAAGAACAGACTCCTGTGGAACACCACAGCAT
The DNA here is from genome assembly GCA_016617855.1 of Megalonaias nervosa. Taxonomy (NCBI): domain Eukaryota; kingdom Metazoa; phylum Mollusca; class Bivalvia; order Unionida; family Unionidae; genus Megalonaias; species Megalonaias nervosa. The sequence goes on along the minus strand of JAECUM010008814.1, from coordinate 39,489 downwards.
AGTTCAACTGGGCTGGAGTGTTTTCCATTTGCGGACACAATTTGTGTCCTGTTGACCAAGTAGGACTTGAACCATAGTAAGGCCGTATCATGAATGCCAAAATACATGCTGGAGACGGTGAAGTAATATATCATGGTCTATAGTGTCAAATGCTGCAGACAAGTCAAGGAGAGTGAGGACTGTAATCTTTCCGCCATCCAAAGCAGAGAGAAGGTCATTGACTACTTTCAGAAGAGTAGTTTCAGTACTGTGGCAAGGGCGATATGCAGACTGTACATTGCTAAAAAGAATCAATTAAGATGAATGCCGCTGCTGACTGAAAGAGATAGCTGCATCTGATTTTAGACAGTAACTCGCACAGAACAAACATCAGATCTAGATCACAGCCTTCTAACGTCCATTTCTTTGTCCTCATATCACTCGCGCAAGCCCACGTTTGAAAGTCACCTACATGGCACAAGATGATAGTCATGTGGGGTAGAAGACTTTGACCTAAATCAGTAATCAGCAAAACCGCTAGTATAACATTACTTTTATACACGTTTCGAAGTGACACATACAAATACAAACGCATACACATACACATGCACATACGCATACACATACGCATACACAAACACATACACATACGCATACGCATGCACATACGCATACACATACACATAAACATACACATACGCAAACACATACACATACGCATACGCATGCACATACGCATACACATACACATAAACATACACACATATACGCATACACATCCACATCCATATTCACATCCACATTCCCATCCACATCTATATCTACATCAGTAAATTCGAACGGCTTAATCCTGACATCGCCGTTAATGTATGTGTTTGTAATAAAGGAATGCAGTCTATTAAACAATCAATACAGGCATGCTAGCGGTTTAACATTGATTTGCTATTGTTACACAGTCCAGAGTTGCGTTATTATTATGTGTGGATGAAACAGTTTGCACAAACTGTATACCGACATAGTAAATACGAAGGTAAGAAAATTCAGAACTTCTTTTCATATATTTAGCACCCAACAACTATTCCCGTTCCATGACGTTTACTGCAGTGGAAATAGTAAAAAGCCGCAGGATATGATTATGCCGGAACCTGGTAAAAACATTCTAAAGTTTTTCAACGGTGTAACAAAAATTAAAGTACCGTTTATCAACTACGCGAACACTGAATGTCTTAACCGGTGTTCAGTAAAATATCACTGAAGTAGGTGAACATGTCTGATGTAAATTTTGTTACGCTGTTGTCAGATGCGACGGGCAAACTGAGCCACCGTTGTTATATCGTGGCAAGGACTCGGTTGAGATAGTTTTTAAATCGCTCGAGGTTACGGCGAAATGAATCAGGCAACAGCTCTATCCGTTCTCAGACATGATTATGACCAATGATAACACACGCGAGTTTTCCACTGCCACACTGTTGGATCTGCGGTGGGATCACGCATTTGGATACACTGACACTAAATTACGCGATCACCGTCACCGTACTGGCGCATACCGGGGAGCTGCACACAGCGCACGCAATCTGCAGCTGCGAATTTGCCCAAGGAAGACAAAAATCTCTGTGGCATTACATAATCTGCTTGGGTATGATGACAATCTGATTATGTAGTATGTACGTCATGAAAGACGCCAATAAGTATTATTCCCCAAATATGGAAAAGTACATGACGTGTAGGCCGGGACAATTGCAGTTTATTGATTCGCTAAAGTTTCTGAATTCCATCTTGGGCAAGTAAATTAGCGACCTTGCTGCGGGATCAATCCATCGATTCAAAATCACCAATCGATATGGTACCGCTAACCCTGACATGTTAAAGTTGATAAGTAGAAACGGAATGCATCCCTACGAGTACATGAGTGGATCATGTGGATGGAACAACTTTATTGAAACTCATTTGCTACAGATCGAGATATTCCAATCGCCGTGTCTGGCGAAATATTTCCGCCAAAAATTATGTAAATGAAAACAATGTCTGGTCCGCATTCGAATGTATTTAAAAACCAGACGTGTTGCTGCTCGCGGATGTCTTTGAGACGTTTTGTGGTACAGTCATGCGTGTTTATAAAATTCATCCCGCGCATTGTATTCGTCATTGGTATTGCTTTGGAACGCTCTCCTGTCAAAGTCGTTGCCTTACACAGTAAAATATTCAAAACTGAAGCTGACAAAACCTATCTACATTTTATTACGGCAAGGTCAAACCGCGGTAATGTGATAGTTTCGTGATGCGACATCGTGATGCTTTACACGGATATGGATTCTTTCTTGATGCATATTACCACAAATTGTGTGCACGTGGACAAGGGTGAGGTATCGAATTCGGTACTAGCGAGTACCCGAAAGATCATCCACTGTTTACTAACGAATAAGAAAAGGTTGTTGGCACGTTGGAAGATGAGTGCTCGGGTAAGCCAATCGAAGAATACGTGGGATTGAGACCCAAACTATACTCGTTTGTGGTCGGACCGCAGACCAGTGTCGCATCTGAAAACAAAGAAAGCAAAAGGAGTCGCACGGGTAATTGTTAAAAATGATCTCCGTCACGATATGCATGTGGAGACGTGAGGTTGCACATGCGACCAATCTCAATTGGTTGCGGCTGCATGGAATGGGTGTGTACCGTTGTAACTAAATCAGTTTGTCACCAATGGAGTTACTGCTTACGCGTATGTGCGCCATGCGTTTGCGATCGATGCGCTAGCGCATTAAATTAGACTTTGTCGGTATTTTTGAATCGCGGCAACAACATGAAATTCCTCTCGCACAAATGCAGAACTAGGTGGACGTATTGCCTTCCTTGGTTGTACCGTAGGCGCTAAATAGTAAAATGTTGGTTTTCTCAGAGAATAAATCTCTTCCGAGAATGTAAATACATCGATGGACCATATCGGTTCAGTTGCATGACGTTGCCCGCCTTCTAGCAGGCATACAGGTGCCGAACAGAATTATCTCACAGTGGGTCTAAAGGCGGTACTTGTGAAATCATTTTGTGAGTAAGACAGTCTTTTGTTTAATCGCTTCAGCAGGTTTTAATTGAATTGTGCAAGTGATTCATTATTTATGCTTTTATTTAGGTCGTGTTGCCTATTCGCAAGATCGAGTACTCCGAGACAGTTCCTGCGCATAAATTTCCAAATAACCGATCCGCAGGTGTACGGTTAAATCGTTCCACGATTGTCTAGTCGCTATGTATGTTAACATTTCCAATACGAACCCACCTTCTTTTGTCAGCAACGCAGCGACAGCTCTGAGAAAATCTTTGTCTGCGTCCACATGAAAAAAGCGTGGCCATGTTACGGTCTGCGTGTGTAAATACTTTTAAGCGCATCAGCAAAACTGATATATCTTTAGACGTTAGCGGCTCCGCTTTCTTGCATCTGCTATTGACATCTACAATGGTTAACGCGTACTTGTATATTCGGAAACGACCATGTCGTTCACGAACGTGACCACATGGAAGAAACAAAAAGATCGTTCTGATGAATTTAGTTAGTTGTTCTGACATGAAACCATCCAAAGGAAATCTTTCTTGGTACGGGCAACTTTGCCACAGCGCCTGTTTGGCCAAACATGCTCAAGCAATTCCATGTGTGACATTTTCCGCGCTTGCTAACTTTTCAATAACAGTTTCGCCTTTCCAACAACAGCAAGGACTGAAGTATTCTTTGGGTAAAGTACGTGCAGAAATCATGTTATTATATCAATGTGCTTTACCTCCGATGAGCGCACATTGTCTACCAAGTTCAGTCTTAGAGTATAGTTCATCCCTTCTTTGATGAGCCATCTAGCAATAATTTCTCCGAGTGTAGGACTAATAGCATGCAAGTCATGGATGAGATCAATAAGAGCACGTTGACGCGCAGGTATCTTACTGGATGGTTTGTACGTGAGATCATGGCTGTTACATTCAGCAACGACACGATCGAGATAATTGTATCTATATATTTACTTCACGGTACACCAGGTAATTTCGCTATTGCAGCAGCGACATCACCGCTGCCAAGAGTTTTAAAAAATGTACATGCGTTTACTGACTGAACTGGAAGCAGAGGTTATCACACACATAAACGTCTTTGAGATTCCGGTTTGACCACTGAGCGTTTGAACTCGAGGTGGATTGGTCGCACATGTTTTTGTGAGGCGTCGCACAATAGATGAAGACATTATTGTGTTATACAACAATTGGCAATTTAACACATTATCACGTAAAAGAGAGCATCGGATGATTTTACCATCATTGATTTTTCCATGGATGCAGAGATCCAAACCACCCACTCATAGTTCCGAAGGACGGAAAGTTCCATATTTCCAAATTCATTTAGCTCGTAGATTATTGGCTCGGCTAGTTTAGGGAAAACTCAACTGTTGTTAAATAAGATTTTGAGGTGGTTGACCTGGGCTCGCTTATACATGATTGCACCATCGGCTGATGTGTTATGGTGTACTCAAGGATTTTATGGAAGCGATTCATTCGTCGCCAAGGAGCAAACTGGGTACTATTCATTTTCTTTCCACAATCGATGAAGCCGTTACCATCGATGATCTTGATTCGAAAATTATAGAAGTTGACTCCAGTAAGAGCATTCGGAAGAATAGTAACAACGCGTCTGAAGTCATCAACGAGGCCACATTGATTTGTCAGCGATTACATACCAGCCAATGATATCATTGATCTGGGGACGTTTTGCGCGTTGATGCACGAAGTCAGTGAATGCAGCCAATTGGATGATTTCTTAAATAATTTCTGTGTTACGTGAAATCAGTGCTGCGATGGAGAGTGTCGTTACAGATACAACCCCGAGTTTCACCTCGATGATTACAATCTCATTAACGAAACCAGAAAATAGAATTGTTTGTCGTCTTCCGATACCATTCGTCGCTGGACAATCCCGTACACTCGAGATCGCACTAGCGTCATTGCGCATTTATCGTAATTGGCCTAATATTGGCCTAATATTCGATCGCGGCGGTTTGAATGCTTCCCTGCGAAAAACTAGTTCGTGTTTTCATCATAAGATGGTACCACCTGGAAATTTTTTGGGCTTTCCACGTATGATCTTGAATCAATCAATGAAGATTCAACTGAGAATTTTCTTATTGACCAAGACTGATTCTAAAAGTTTTATACGTGAACATGGCTCTATACTCAGCTGCCCTCTCAATCGAGTTTCCAACATATGTGGTAGATATTGTGCAGTCATCGTTGAGAGTAGTTTTTGATTGACCTGAAGATATGGAAAAGATTCCATAGGTCCAACGAATTCTGCGTGCAGGACTTGCAGTTACCATCGATACTCTCGCGCCAGACATTGTGAGGTTCACTACCACAGCTTAGGTTAATCTAACTTGTAGTTATGAAACTTCAGCCTATACAAAACAAGCGTTGCAGGGTTATACATTTTTTTGCATTTTACCCAACTAAGGACCCCGATGATATGATATAGATTAATCATACATCCGTGTATCTTCCTTGCAACAAGCCCTGGTTGGCGAACCTTCATTTTTCCCTTGTGGATCATGTCTAGAACAGTCTGGACCTTCGAGGTGAGGACTTGACAATACAACTGCACATTAGATATCAAACCGATGGGATACTAATATAATGACATACGTACGTGGACGTGTAAGACTCGTGCATGTTGTTAACGCGAAAAATCCTGATTATATGACATATTACGGAAATGATCTTTGCGATGTTGTCCAGGGATTGTTCACTGGAGCGCCAAAGGTGTTTGCGGCCTTGTCGTCGCGTGCTGCACCAATCGCTAATAATGTTACAATGAGAGTCACTAATAGTATCAAAAATATTGATGCGGATCGGATGAAAAATCTGGGGATTGCAGGCGATTCAATCAATCTGAAATAGACTACGATGATTAGTCAATCGAGCACAATTAAAAGCATCTACACTATTATCAACAGAAATATTGCTATCCCCGGTCAGTAAAATTATCAATGAAGCCGCTCAACAACTTATGGCCAATTCGGTGATTGAAAATATGGCAACGGGAAGCCGATTAAGGTTGTCTCCAAACGATATCCCAATTCAAAGATGAATCCTATCCAACGTTTGACATGGACCCACCAGTGTTGCGACATTGTAGCGTGCATGATTACCAATATTACGAGACCCACAAGGACCAATAGAACTTCTGGTTCCGGACACATTTTGTTATTTTCTTCCGTCTGAGGTATTCTTGGATGTCCAAAGAAAGCTTTTACGCAGCGACAACACTGCTGCATTCGGCCTTGACGACAAAGTCAATTTGTCAACAACAGCATCATGGCATTGTTTAATACCCAGATTATCGCAACAATGGAAATCGAGGTCTACTTGGAGAAAGTTTACACTGCTACAACAATTTTGCGATTCGCCAGGTACAGCGACGATTATGCAAGATGCGCTGGCCTGTATGTGATTTTCATTAAAGATTCAAACGCATGCAGGTGATATCCCGTATATATTTAATCTACATACACAGGCTTCTGTCAACCGCAGTCTGGTGGTATGCCTGTCAGACCTGGGACTGGCAGAGGTCTTACCCTGTTTGGTGCTAACCCGGCATTAAACTTTGGATTTCAACGCGACGTAAACATATTAATGATTGCCGAGTGTTTTCCATTACGATCCCACTATTACACATATTTGGATTTTGCAGGTACGTCCTTAAGGCAATTTTTGTGACCAGGCTAGTGATTGTAGTGTGGCATGAATCTAATGCTTCTATCGACGGTAAGGTTGAGTTATCCAAACTTACACTTTGTATGCATCCAATGAGTCCCTCAGTGGTCATAGACGGATTGGACAACATTTATCAGTCCTGGAGGAACGTCTACATTTTTGTTCCTCACGATAATCATAGACTCCACGCACATCACTGTCTGAGGAAAATGATTATGGCAAATAAGTTCCCCACAATGTATTAGTGCACCACGTCAAGTGTTTTAGTATTGAAACTCAAGGAATTATAAACACCCAAACTGAAAGTTCGATGATGCTGGCAATGATTGAGGTCAGGCTGAGGCTAACGGCCACCAAGAACCCACCGAAGGAATTTTGCTCAACTTTGAACACAATCAAATGGCGTGTGTATATGATGGGCTGTTAAAATACCTAAACCGAGACATTGACACTGGTTTGCAGATTTCTCAGCAATACTTTACTACAGCGTACGCGATTTATTAATTTTCTCTCGAGTACCTAGACCTGGTGAAGCAGTCCGTGGTAGAAATGTACTTCAAAGCATGTGTCGGGCAAGCCGATAACGACGAGTATAGATGTATTGCTGTGATTCTTTATAACGAAATCAGTTGTTGCAGGGCTTGAGTGGCTGCACGAGGGTCATTAACACGCCAGTGGAACAGTCATATAATTAATAATTTAACCGGTAACGTCTTAAATAAAATGACACATATGGGTTAACGTGTCACGTGGAGCCGTGGTCAACTCGAAAAGATCTCAGTTGCGATAAAAATGCAAACCAAATATCATTTGAAACTTTCCCGATATAAGTTATGCGGGATCACCACAATGATGTGGACATTGACGCAGGCTCAACAGATTTTGAAGAAGCCAAAGGCCAATGCCGCTAAATAACCATTAATTTGTCAGCAGTCGGAGTTGTGGCGATGAAAATATGACGGTTTTAATATTCCCATTCATGTAATCCATTCCTTTATTGATATCGGTGGCGGCTCCTGCGTTTGTAAAAATGGATCCGCTAGGGCAGTCGGAATTGAATCGAGGATGGCTCTAAAAAGGCGATTGGTAGATGGATTAAAAGGAAAGGTCTTCCATGATCCGGGCGACCTCGAGCGGAAATGGTTTAGGTTGTCGCGTCGCTGGAAGAGGAGCGTTGATGGAAGCGAAGCTTCTCACGCGTCCATTGACTAATTTTGATTCACTCGCGAAGACAAAGTCAGTCAGAAAGTTCCAAAGTGTCGTTATACGGGATGAGGGATTATTGCCGGCACAAGTGAAACTGGAATTGTTAATTGTTAGATTCAACAATAGGATCTAATCTCATCGGCTCACATACGTGGCGACACCCGAACATCTTTTACATTTTTAATCGTACGGGACTGCACCATCACTTGAAGTTGTTGATTGTTTACATAGATCACAACGTCACTGTTTTAGGAAATATTGCCGTTGCAATGGCGAAGGGGCGGCCATATATGTGCACATCTTGTTGTTAAAGCGTCGCAAGCACTCGCAAAGGCTTACGGATTTTACATTTAAACACGCTTAATAGTACACAGAATGCATATTATCATTTACAGAAGCTCAACCGCATTACGACCAGTCAACGTGGATCTAACCAGGTTTGCCCCAAAGTGGATCTGATAGAGTTTACTAGACGGGATGTTGTTGATTTTGATTGGAGCTGGTTTGTGATTTTTGAAGATCAAAATGGAAAACTTAAAACGTCTAAAGTAAACATTCAATATATTATTGTGATGCTGTAATGAGCCGTCGTAAAGAACCTGGCTGAAATAAGCGAAAATGAGGAATCAGGACTCCGGCACGTTGATTGTGTTTATCAACGAATGTGTTGATTTACTGCTGCTACAGGTAATAAATCGTGTTTGAACAGATAGCTTTTATCACCGCGAGTACCAGTAAGTTCATGTGGCATTTTTATTTATTTTCTTTTTTTTTTTTGGGTTTGGGGGATATTCAACGAGTGTAGGAGAAGAAAATAGATTAATATAGCAAATGGTAGACTTGTTTTCATTGCTGTCGGGGACGAGTTTGATAAACCTAAACTTCAGATCTTCAACGTGTGCGAGACAGGATCGTACTTGTTTTTCGTAACTGGATCTAGAGGCCGATGGGGTACAATACCAATAATAATAAATGAGGACCATTAGTAATGCATACCATCAAAGACGACAATGTTCCAGAATCTTTTACATATGCAGTATCATTATTATTGTTTCCCAGAGATGAAACGCAATTCGAATGACTCAACGTCTGTCTAAAGGCGCACTTAAGGGTCTTTTGCGTTTGTATTTAAGATTTATCATGACATATATGGTGGATTCTAAGAGCGTTGATGAGGTAGCGGAATTTGTCGACAAGTGTTGAATCGGCTGACCAGTGATATCAACATCGATTGTGTTTTTGATCCAATTGTTGACAAATATTTGTATCAGAGTAGTGTTAACCAGCCCTCGCATACGTTGAAATATAATTTTGTTAAAGGCCAAATAGAAATCAAAGTTGGGACCACCATTATGTACTAATGTACTCTAGGTCAGCTTAATGGTTATAACACTGACACGTGAAATGCCCGGTCACTGACTGTACAGACAGACATAAAACACTCAGGGATTGCTTCTACAACGATGAAGTGGATTTCAAAGATATATCCGCCTAGGTTGCCTTCCCCGTTGATTATGTTACTTGACTCAACTGATAAAAGAAACATCTCTACTGTTATTCAATAAAGACTTACTTTTCAGTGTAACAGTTCTTGGAGAGGACGAGAATGATCGTTTGAGACATCGTCCAATAGCGTAGTTTTCTTGTTTCTATATGAACGTGGCGTCAGTCCTTCCGAACTTCCAATCGCCGGAGACTAAAGTATTCCTCAGAAAGAGCTTTTCTATAATTGCACGACAGTTGTATCAGTAAAGGAAAGGAATTTGTTTTGAAGTGCGTGTGCGTGTTGCACTTGATCAAGGTCGCATATCGAACAATTATACTATGTGATCACATTATTACTAGAAGAATTATAATAGATCCTCAATGTTTCCGACGTGAGAAAATAATCGAAGTGGAATAGCAGCTGCGAGATGAAGCCATCAAGAGAACCGCGTCTCATGAAATACGAATGCATTTATGTGGTTCTGTATTTTATTTGCGGGCCACCGCTGAACTGTGTTTGGCACGGATCACTATTATAGGTACACCAATCAGAATTGTTTGATGTAGCCATATCAATAATAAACGGTGTGATTGGAGGTGCGGACCAAAATAATCTCGTCACAACTGCGTTTGGGAATACGTGTCTGTTCAGAACTTCTCGCAGCAGCACATATTAGTATCAAACAAATTAGTAAACTGTACTCAATTACTATCGAGGATAAAATAAATAACATGGTGGAGTTCGAGATTGTGTTGTCGGAAACTGAAAACTACCAAAAACTTAGATCACAGATACAGAGTGGATTTCGAACAATATAATTCGAATAATTTCCTTTTAAAACATCATTGATAATATCCGGATAATAATGGCTATATTCGGTGATCTAAGATATAAAATATCCGAGTTGGCTAGAAAAAATGGAAAAAATAGCTGATTCCGCCGAAAATGTTAAGATAGTGATACATGCGCTCGTAGCACTTGCAATAGGTTCTACAGTATCGTGGCGCTTTACTGCAAAACTCATAAAGCACTTTATGGAACAACGATTTTCAAACGGAGACAAACTGTTGACAGAAGATATCTTAGATGAAGTTAAACAGGATTTCGATGAAAAACTGATGGTGTAAGGCAACTAGGTTTGGATGTGGATGTGTATGCGTATATGTATGTGTCTTTGAGTGTATTTGTCGCGTCACAATCTCAAAGACGTGTATACAAGAAGTGTTATAATGGCGTCTTTGTCGATTATTGATCTAGGTCAATGTCGTCTGACCCATATGGTGACATGAATATCCTCTTGCAATGGCGACTGTTGGTAACTATCACAGGTGGGCGTGCGCGAGTGATATGAGGCCAAAGTCATGGACGTAGAGGTCTGTGACCTAAATAAAAAAAGAAACTCTTCTACTTTGATCTCTGGGCTTGTGAGACAATATTCATTCAAAACATTTGTCTCCGATTTCAAATTGGATTTTGGTTTTTAAAACACCCAGAGAAGCATGACGTTTGTTTTCATTTATATGGTTCTTCTTTCCAGGTAATCTTAAACTTACCTGAGTGTTTTATCTCAATCAATCTATATTCTCAATAAGCGATTCGAAGGGTTTATGTTCGTTTTTTTTCTAACCGTGCTATGTACAAAATCTAGAATGATGTTGACGCAAGGTTCTTGTTGATACGTTATGACTAGCTATGGTTTGAGTTGTCGATCCATATTTTCTGAGTCCTGCAGTTATTTAAAATATGGACCCTTGTTTTTGATGCATTTTCTGGCCGTTTGCCGTATATGAAACGACATTTCCGTTTGAAATAACCATACCATCAGTATACTAGCACAGTGTAAAGTTGTTAAATCAAACTAGGAAAATTAGTTGGTAATTTTGGACCATGTCACTCTACAGCATGTATGTGAATGAATAGGGTTTGACAGCACATCAACACAGTCCTGGCTATATAGTGACGATTGAAATTTTAGTTCTATACATATATTGGAAAAAAGTGATTCAAAATTGAGAGAGATAAACTTTTCCAAATAAATGGTAAATATGTATTATTTGAGGATGAAGGACATATAACTTTAAAAAGAGATGATAACAAATCCTTCAAAACAGAATTATTATAAGCTGAAAGAATCAAAGAAATAGATTACAAAGTTCTTTGAAAAATTATAGCCAGTAATATAAAACAAAATGTTAAAAGAATAAATTCCAAATAAAAATAGAAGCACAATTTGCTATTCAAACTGCATTGTTTTAGTGTTACGACCCTGTAGTTAAATTACATGTGTGTTAAAATTTAAATTCTTCTAATTCTTTGTTTCATTTTTATTTCATTTTTACATCATTAAATGTAGTTATTATTATTATGATGATTATGTTTGTATGGGTCTAATAGTATGTTAGAAACGGTGTATTTATTTAAAACGTAAATGTGACTCGTGTAAGCACGATTTTTGCATGACGGTTTTTCGTATCAAGTAAACAGTGAGAAAGAGCTATGTAAATGATTGGCTGTGACCACGTTATTACTTGTTTACGCTTTTGTAATGTCCAGATGGATTGCGAAATCACACGTGTCTTTCATGCGTGTGTACATGTAATGACGCATTAGCTTGTTTTAAATGCTCAGTTACCTGTAAGAAAAGTTATAGTCGTAGTCGTAGTCGTAGTCAGTCGTAGTTCAGAGTCACATCATAACATCTTACAGAGTTTATAATACCTTAAGAAAGGTATTTCTGTGCTGGAAAGAGTTGCGCATTCGTACGAAGAACAACATGTGTGTTGTTAGTGGTGGTAGCTGTATTTCATCTACTTTCTAAATAATTATTTTCCTTGGAGAACAACACTACTGGCTTTGGACAAAGACATTTGATGAAATTATTTCTAAATCGGAACAGAACAATACAAATTGTGCTTTACAGTGAAAATTCTAGACATTCTGTGTTAGCTTTCGTCTGACGTCATCATCCGCTATCTTGGATCGGAACTGAGAATCAGACTGTATCAATTTAGAACTGTTTATTCACAGGACTTATGTGTTTTCACAAATTTAGAACATATTTTTGGATCTTCTTCGTAAATCGTAAGTCTTGTTTCGCCTATTTACCTTTTCACCGTGTTTTCTAGGGAAATAAATTATTTTTGTTAAAATTTACAAAGCTTGTTGTCTTCATTCTTTCTTTGTGTTACTTTGAATGAGCCGATACGTAACATTAGAAAGTCAAAGCTTTTTTCTTCTTGCGAAACGTTATCAAAAGCTACTTGATAGAGTTGACATAAAATTTCTTTCTCGCAGTTTGGAAGTTGATACACTTAGCAAAGAATGTACTTCACAGTAAGTGGACACTGGTACGGTATACACGATATACATTTCGATTGTGGATCATACTTCAGGATGTCCGAATGAGTCAGGCAGGCGTGAGTGGCGTAATACCACATCTCATCTTCTTCTATATGAATTATATCACTCTCCAGTAATGGGTTGGAATGTTATAGCATATATTTTGCAAAGTATATAAAACCTATTGATTGATATAACACTTTAAATTCCTATTTGATATGTGATTACAGGGCATTTTTAGCTGATTTATCTGCTCTAACATGTCAGTTAATACCGATGCAATTGGGTAGTCAATATTAAAGATTGTTCTTTTTCCAGAATGTATAAACAGAGTATGTTTCAGGAATTATCAAATTTAGTATTTGTGTAGGTTTTAGTCTGCAATCTGATTGGAAAAGATAATATAAGGAACTTTTGGGCAGGTTTCAGTCTATTACCATGATCTAAGTATGGTTGTAATATCTGCGGTAAAGATGGACACTGTGTTCGGCAACCGGTTGGAGATTATGTCGTAGAGGGACTGTAACCTTGTCTCAATCTTTCGAACCCACTGTATACAGAAACGTAGCACACGTATAGGTGGCTGTTATAAAATGCCATTGAATTTACTCTGAGAGAAAAATCGTAGTAGACTCATTGACTTGAATATATTAAATATTATATTTAATATTTTATACATTTGCTTTTTGTGTTTGTGGGAGAGTGGTAAGGGGATATAACCCATAGTAGTAATTTTGTAACTGAGAACTTGGCAATTTTAGTAAGAATAATTTTTGCTGCTTCCAGGATGAGCATAGCTTCAGATGCCAAAAGATGGAATAAAATTTGGTTTCCAGTCGTACAGAGCTTCGTATTCGATATTTAAAGACTGCATCAAATGCAGTGCTAAAGGAATGAACGGGTAGTTTCACAGTGCACTGAAGAGTCAATGCCGCTTTTCTCAGCCAAAGTGATATTTCATTCCCTTCAGCACAGAGTCCTTCTGAATTGGAAGTTTCAAATGCCTCCAGACAAAGTCTGGGTCCATTATTGCGTATCGGATCAGGATACTCTAGCTGTGATTTAAGAACTTAACCGTACACAAACGAATCATGGTCAAGTTCTCACTAAGTCCTGCATAACTGGAGTAAAATCTTCCGGTCTGCTTTCCAATCTGTTTTTGCCGCGATCCAAGGCTTTTTGACATTTATCGCTTTGGAAATGGAAGGAAAGCTAGTATACGATCAAAGAAAAGTCCGACATGTTTGTGTCCTGTACAAAAAGGACAAAAGAATATTTGAGACGAAGTTTGGATCGTCGTGTATTTTACGGAACTCATCAGTTCATTGGTATGCATACTGTTCGATCTTTTGCAGATCAGAACTTCGTCGACGTATGATGATACTCCCTGGATTCAGGTATGTGTCCATGTTGCTACTTGGACGTTGAAATGTCCTACCGATAATATGCTGACCTGAGGTACATTCTATCCAGATGATGGCTTTCAAATAGGGCGCTTCCTACCTTACCTTTGAAAGTTTACTGTACAGTGACTTAAGTGCATAATTTCGGGATCTCGAGAAGAGAAAGAACTACTGGAAAAGCGCTAGCTTTTGTTAATAAACATAGCTAAAAACAATGCATACATTGAAAATTCTTCTCCGCACTGAACCTTTTACTATCTATTGCATCTCTTTTCCGAATCGCGTAAAAACTCAGGTAAATACTATATCACTGCAGTACGTTCCGTTGCTTTTTGTCAACACTCACTGAAAGTCTCATATAAAATGTTATTAAAATGTGCTCATAGGTGATGGAAATGGGTGATGAATATGTGTATGATACAACCTGTCTAATTTTGAACTTTAAAAATAATGTTACCACCGAATTAAGTTTCATTGATAGAGTCTTTTGAAAATTTGTCACTAAGTTTTCTTTCAAGTTGTCTTGTGCTCTATATTATGTACTGAAGTAAAACCAATATATGAGAGTGACATTCTACCCTTTTTAGTATACTTGATATATGTACTAAATACACAAGTGGGAGGTGGGGGTGGGGAATGGGGGTGGGGGATGGGGGATAGTGTGATGTGGGCAGATTGAAATAGGTGCTTTTTGCTTCGATTCTAAGAACATGACTGGGAATAATCTCAGATCAAGAGCTCAACCACTGATTATCTTGGCATTTTCACCTCTAAAATGTGCTCTGATGTCAAGCGTGGGAAGAAGATTACAGATCTGCATCTATAAATCGAAATGAATTTGTTCCCATAAGAATGAACACTTTACGGTTAGCAGAGTTTGTCGAGTAACTGTTACGTCAAGGTACCTACTTGCAAGTACTTGAATAGATATAGAAATTTGAAATTACCGTAGGGCATGATTGGTTACATTTTATTGACCTGGGTGGCATTTCCCGATCGGAATTTCCATGACATACCTCCTCCCTCCTCGACTAATCACCTCGTTACTCTGATACAAAACAAGGGTAAAAAAGTACTGGTACCGTTGAGATGGTATCCATTTACGGTTGCAAAGGTATCCAGTTATCGTTGCAGTGCTAAATTTTATCGATGTAACTGTAACTTTGGCCGACGCAATTATCAAATTTACCGTTGCAACCGTAGCTTTCAAAAGTCATTTGTTGCAATGGTATTCATATATCGTTGCACACACCCCCCCCCAGAAAATGAAATAAAGAATTAAAAAGAATAAATAAATAAATAAGTAAAATACTGTGCAACGGCGCCAGTGTTAAAATACCTTTTGATCAGTCAGTTCATTGTATCGTTTGCAAAGGCGAAAATTACCGTAGCGTTTGTAACATTGACGGTTAAAAACAATAATTGGATATCATTGCAAGTTTGATCCTTGTTGCACATCATAAATAAACAAAAATTTTGAATGGAGACAGACTCTTGTATGCCAACCTTGCTATTTTAAATGAAAGATTCAGAACTTGTGAATTACCCCAACTGGGAGGTAACATTCGCTCCGCTTATATAGATGATTGGAAGTATTATATGATTTCATCAAGACCAAACCGAATTCTGCACTTATAATATATAGAAATAAGTTAGGGATTTTACGATTAAACCTTAGATAGGATTGTTTTCTTTTGGTATTGAACTAAATACATTCAAAAGTGATAAAACGGACATAAAGTACTACTTCCACTAGTTTGTTAATTTTTGGATTCACGTTGTTTGATTCAGAATGAAGATGATCACTTGGTTCTTCCTGGTGCTGCTTGTCCAATTCTGTCTGGGATCGCACTTTCATGGAGGTTACTTTCTCTGGAAGCCGACAGAAAATCCAGATGAAGTAAGCTATGCAGCTCTAACAGCGGAATATCTGCCGAACTATCTCTCAGTCTCTCTGCGTGTATAGAACGATGCATTATAAATTAGAATTTGTACACGCTTGTGTCACTGCTTAACGTCTGTCCTGTTTTTCTTGCGTGCCGTTGTATTGAAAGATAATATAAAACCAGCATATATGCCTGTTCGATAACGGTTGTTACGTCCCTTGACTTATTAATTTTCCTAATTTACCCATGATGCAACGCTCTTCCGGCGAGCAAATCTATATGCTGTGATGGAGGCCAACAAAGCATAGAATTAAAGCTTTCCAACAGTATATAATGTGTGTATGTATCTTATTAATCACGTCTTCATTTGATATCAATTTAAAAGGTTCTCATCAGTCTAAATCGATCTATGCCAAAAAAAATGTGTTAAAATGCAAAATATTTTTTAAAAGTTATTTAATCATATCCTTGCAACGTGCCTCTACCCATGTCGTTTTGCGATGGTACCACATATTTCGATGCTAATACAATAGATGTAAAGCATAGAATTCAAGCTATACAACAGTATATAATATGTGTAGATATCTTATTAAGTACGTCATCATTTGTCTGTCCGTGCGCCTAATGCATTCATACACGAACGTTATTTATCTAGGCTGAAATGTAATACCAATCGTAAACAACCACCGATTTGGACAGATCTGATATCAAGTGGTAAGTTTCTCATCAATCTAAATCGATCTATGTCAATAGAAATGTGTAAAAATGCAAAATAAAAAAGTTGGTATTTTTTACTCAGTATCGCTTAGGATTAGCGACTTTACCGATTTACTTATCTATGCTATGGGTCTCTATTCTTGCCTTTTTTGCGATGGTGCCACATATTTCGATGCTAATACTATAGATTTGAAGCATAAAATTAAAGCTATCCAACAGTATATAATGTGTGTATGTATCTTATTAAATACTTCTTCATTTGTCTGTCCGTGCGCCTAATGCCTTCCTATGCAAACGTTTTCCATAGTCAAATAGGTCATACCGATCGTAAACAGCCACCGACTTTGAAAAATTTGGTATCAATTTACATGTTTCTCATCAGCCTAAATCGATCTATGCCAATACAGATGTGTGAAAATGCAAAATAAAACAGTTTTTTTTTTGTTTTAACTCAATATCACGTAGGGTTAGCGACTTTACCGATCTACATATCCGTGTCATGTGCCTCTATCCATGCCCTTTTGCGATGACGCCACATATTTCCATGCTAATACTATAGATTTGAAGCATAGAATACAAGCTATCAAACAGTATATAATATATGTATGTATCTTATTAAATACGTCTTCATTTGTCCGTCCGTCCGTGCGCCTAATGACTCCCTGTACAAATGTTTTCCATATAGGCAAATAAGTCGTACCAATCGTATACAACCACCGATTTTGACAAATTTGATATCAGTTTATATGTTCCTCATCACTCTAGAACGATTTATGTCAATCAATTTATATGCTTCTCATAAGCTTAAATTGATCTATGCCAATAGAAATTTGTATGGGGTATCACACTTTTAATACGCCTTATCCATGCTTTTCTCAGCCTTTCATCTGCAGGAAACTTTGTGGAGAATTATAGTTTTGTTGTCAACAGATTTTCCCCGATAACTGGAACAGACACTGCAATAATGTCGCTTCTTAGTCGATTTTGGCACGTTAGTTGATGCATCCATAACGGGAGTATTGCTCACCGGAAATAGGGATTGTAAATTCACGCACTAGGTTTCTGATTTCAATGTACCAAAGAGGTCTTCAAGGGAACCTATTGTCAGGGGCGGTAACAACCCTTATCGAACAGGCCTATAGATGTCGCTCTACTTTACCTGCTGATACAAGGCAATTAGTAGAAAGTAACAGTGGTACAACCACACATATACCTTACATTGTACATGTGCCGATATAGCTCAGAACATACCTAAATTGAATGCAAGGTTTCTTATTTAACTGACACATTGGGTACGCGATTATTAGGAAGACGAAGTTCATTTTTCTCAAATATTATTAACCAGAAAAATCTATGTCAAAATAGCAGGTTTGTTTCATATACTACGATGGTAAAATTAATTTCTTTGACCTGTGAAGCGGATATTTGGTCTACATTACATATTAGTAACAATAATAAATAAACAGCCATCTGCATGTTTCATTAGAACATTTCAAAGAAAAATATAATTGATTTTGAAAGTTTAAAAGTCTTCGTTCTGAAATGAAATATTTTTTTCTTTTCCTCCAGATTGATATTACTTACAGAGTAAGTTGGGGTCGAACGGCATACGCTTGTTTCTGTTGTGATGATACAGACATAACGAATAAAACGCTCAAAGACGGTGAAGGCAGCTTGGTTTGTCTTGCTGGATGCAGGATCATTAACAGCGTTATTACCCCTCTAAGCTTATATTGTACAGACTACAGCGCCACAGAGGGTTGGTCAACGGGGATCCGGAGCCTTCGATATAATGTGTCGTCTGCCAATTCTACTCTCGTCTTCGGGTAATGAACAATTAGTCTGCTAATGGAATTTAACATTACTGTGCACATCCTGATATTTTACATTTCGGATGAAAATACTGATATTTACCTTTTATTATTTACGAAATCAGCTTATACATTTTGTGGAAATGAGTTCTTTTTATACAGGCTGAGGTATAGTCTTTAATAAGAAACCAGTGTTAGTTCATACTCAGAGAATCTGAATACTGTCATCAGTAGTAGGTTTGGAAAATCTCTTTCTCTCTCTGTCTGTCTGTCTGTCTCTCTGTCTGTCTTTATGTTTCTCTCTGCATTACGTTTATACTTACCAAGTGTCCTTCGACGATTGTATATATCACTTTTAGCAAAGAGTCAATCTGAATAGATGGTATTTGACACCCGCGGTATTGCAGTGACAGACAATCAAATGAGATTCTTATGTTTAAAAAGATAAAAAAAAAAATAAAATGCAAGAGGCAGTCTTTTTGCGTAAGCGTTATATGAACCTCACATTCACACGCAAGGATGCTCTAAGGTTTTCGATATTAACAATTTCGTCTTCCCCATTTTCTACGTTTAGAGTACGGAATACCTGAGTAATATCCAAGGAAAAGAACATAAAAATTCATCGCTATAATCAGGCTTCCCCGCCCCCATAAAGCACCCCGCCCCAACAAACTTTATTCATATGGGCATGATTCCTTTTCTACAGTTGATAAATCAACGTATCAACCGAAATCAACAGTTACTAGCATATTGATAATGGCTGTTGCTACACGGAAACATAATGGCTGCTTCACAGTGTGATATCTAATTAAATGAGAAGGTACAGTGTACACGCCGTCTCTGCACTCAGAGGCGTCTCGAAATTCAGTTTTATACACTTTGGCGGAAACCGATTTTACCATATGAGCCTATTGCCCCTGGTGTAACAAGGTACCTATAGTTAATCCGGATTAGTACAAGTCAAGAATCTATATAATTTAGAAGCAAGAAAGGAATTGTGGGATTTCCAGATGAATAGCATATGCCAAGTCCTGATTCCGACTGCAATATTAGCAATTTCAAATGAGAAATACTGAGTAAAATATAACGAGGAAGTGTCACCGTTTTGCATGTGACTGGCTAAAAATAATTTCTTTCGTTCAACTTTGTATCTCCAAGATACTGATAATGTACTCAGGTCAAGACCCCACCCCCATAGCTCCTGCTATCACTCCTACATTTCTGTATCTGATGACAGATGAAAATTAATCTCCATGTACTTATTAATTTTATTCTGCCTATGTATGCACTTTGCTGAACAAGTCCATTGTATTTTCACACCCGACCAAGTGGTATAGTAGATCGGCAAAGTGAAGATTATCACTGATTTTGACACAACAAATCATTCACAAACATGTTAAATAAAACATTACAGTCATAAAAATCTAGCAATCTATCTATCTATTCAAGACCCTTTACCCTTAAAGTGAACTCTATTCCACATTATCAGCTTCCATTAATTCTTCTTTGTCAGAAATGTATTTTCAGATTGTAAAAACATGCAGAATTATACAGTAAATTTACAGTACTTGTAACGTCATGTGGAACCCCCGCAAACGGCGCGAAGACGGTACGGCATTATGTAAAAACTTGGGGACGGTACAATGACTAGGCGGTACCATTAGGAAGACAGTTTAGAACGGTACGGAATTGTACGATATGGTACAAAACCGTATACTGATCTGACAAATTCCAAACGATTCCACGGTTGTTTCTCAAGTTTTAGAAATTCAACTCGTTTAAATAGAATTTACAAGGAATAAAGTTAAATTTAAAGCAGAAAACCTGATTTCAATAACAGTAAATCAGTGGCGTCACTAGGGGGGTGCTGGAGGTGCGGACCGCACCCGGTGACACCATCAGAGGAGGTGACACCAAAATGACTGTTTATAAAATTTTTGAATTTTCTTGCAGGAAGGAGGTCCATGGCGGTGACACCGTGAATTACCGCACATGATTGTCTATAAAATTTTTGAATTTTGGTGCAGGAAGGGGGTCCTTGGGGTGACACAATGAGTTACCGCACTGGGTGACACCAACCCTAGTGACGCCACTGCAGTAAATTGTGATACGCATAAAATCATCTTGAAATAGTACGACACGGTAGTCAAACGATGAGGCAATTGATGGACCATTAGATAAGATATAAAAAAGAAACATACAGTAGGCGACTGAAGCGATCAGAAACGGAACACAAACGTCCCACTCGGAAACGATTGGCAAAAAATGTTCTGCGACACGTTACAAGTATCGTATATTTTAAAATTTTCAGATTTACTGTTTTTTTATGGACTGGTTTACTCCAAGGTGGTGGTTCATGGTCTATGCTTGCTTGGGCAAATTTGACTGTCCGTGAGGATACCAGACGAATTAACCATTCTCCTGCGACAAGCGTGTCTCCTGTCATCCGGGTTCTTCAAAGATGCAGAGTAACAATCAACATGTTAGGTGACAAACAATAATTACGAAAGGAATTAAATGCTAGTACATCCATTTCGAGGGGAAACTACAAGAGTATAACTTCATTTTTGCATTACAGTTACAATTTAGCGTAACTTCTTAACAGAGTATTGTTCATCCAAGATGTTCACAGGGATTCAGTTTATGTTATATATTAAAATGAAGCTTCTTTGATACCTGACAAAAATCAGATCTCTCACTCCGGCTGGGAAATTTCTTATGGTAGAGAGTGAAATACTTATGTCTTTACCACATTACAGTTAGCACCAAACAGTTTCGCGTGTTCAGTTATGGGGTAAAGCTTATTTTGAGGTGACGTTCATAATTTATTTCCATGTTGGTTCCTCCAGAGGGGTATTGTAATACAATGAAATAGTTGACCTATGTGTAACTCTAAATTTACATATCCCATTTATAGCAGAGAATGCCAAGGATGCAAAATATTCTCGTTCGCGGCAGTGAAAAGTTAAATAACATATTGAGTAAAACTGTCGATTTTGAAAAGAGACCTTGTACCATTCTCCGCGTCAAGTTAGCCAAAGACTTTAACTGGAAGGCACGTGACAACATCGAAGTCATATGTACACCTGTGAACGAAGTCAGATGTACACCTGTGAACAGGTTTAAGATTACAATCGAAAGAGTGATGTGATGTGATTATGATTTTTAATGTAGCTTTAACAATTTTTCAGTCATATCGCTACGATGTCTGCAGTGTGGCAGTTTATAGTGATGTCTAGCACTGGGGCATCATGCCGCAGACATGTAGCATGATGTCCCACCCAGTCACACTATCCTGACACCAGGCCGACCAGTCCTAACACTAACCTCTTAATGCTGAGCGCCAAGCGAGGCAGCTGTTAGTACCATTTTTGTAAGTCTTTGGTATGACTCGATCGGGGATCGAACCCACGACCTCCCGCATCCGAGGCGGACGCTCTAACCACTAGGCCACCGGAGCGGTCAATCGAAAGAGTTCTAGGGTAAGATGGAAGAAGATAAAATGATATTAATATTAAGTGTTTCATGTCTGTCTATATAACTATCTATCCATCTTATGTTTCATGTAAAAAAATTATTTTGATGACTGTAAATCAGTGTTGTTAATAAATAAATTTGGTTCTTTTTCCAGTTTCCGATGTTGATGGTGATAGAGTGCGTTGCAGATGGTCAAATAGCAGTTCAGATTTTGATGAATGTGCTGGAATTTGCAATTCATTTCCTGGTGCCAAACTCAATGAGGTTTGTGATAATTTATAATTTGTCTGGTTTCGATATGTATTTTGATACTGTCATAGCTAAAGTTTAAATCGAACTTTTCTTCAAATGCCTTACTAATTCCAAAGAGAGAATTTAATGCTGTTTTTAATACACATATATTCTTTTCATCCGAGGAATGTAAACCAAATGTGCCGAAGATAATGTCTTTTGATGCCAAAATTTATATTTGTAGATTCGATCATGAGTAAGGAATTATTGTTTTTAAACAGCAACATAAAGACTCCGCGTCTAAGATTTAAAAATTCGATGAATCTCAGTGTGTAACGAAATCGTGTATCATCATTTCCTGATCAGACCACCTGCACAATCGAATATACAGCAGGGAATAGCAGTGGGTATTATGGTGTTGCAGTCCAGGTCGAGGATTTTCCAGTTTCCGGTGGAACAGTTCCATATAGCAGTGTTCCCGTTCAATTTTTGGTGGAAATATATGCATCGACACAAGGCTGCTATAGTGTTCCTGTGTTTGTTCCACCAACAAGGAAAAATGGGGACGTTGAATATCTAAAGGTTGATGTCCTTTTTTCAGAGAAGATTATAGCGAAAACAATGCCGTAAATGTTAGGTAATATATTCTTTTTCAATATTCCGGTTAAAAAATTACGTTTGTCAGTAGTGAAGGAGGGCACTATAGGGACAATGGGAAAATACATTACAGAACCCCCATGGGGCATAATAGGGACAAAAAAAATCCCCTGGGCCGATATAGGGACAAAATTTATATTGGGCCTGTATAGAGACAATAGGAATGGAACAGGTGGGGTGACGTCACGGTACTGACAACAATGTAGCATGTGGCTGACCTGAATAAGCGCGGCTACTCTAGGTAGGGACAAATACATTAGAAACATAGACATATGCAACACATATATAACATATAGGCAAGAAAGAATAAATCTTTTCTAGGCATATGAAAGTGACCCTGAAAAGGGCCTTTGGTTCTTCTTCTATTTTCTCCACTTCTTCTACCAGTTCCTCAGTTTTCCAATTATTCCTTTCTTCTTTTTCTTCTTTTCATCCTCTGGAATCCAGTCAGGATGTCCCATTGGTCTAAATTTTTCCTGCACTTTTATCAAATTGTTGCTCAGTCTCTCAAACTCTTCTTTTATCTTTCTGTTTTCCTTCTCCTTTCTCTCTTTCGTCCTGGTGTCTTTGATTTTCTTTACCTCCTTTTCCATCACCTTTCTCATCATGTCTTCAGCTTTCCTTAATTTCTCTAACCCCCACTGGACAAAAGACCACTCGGTAAAATTGACTATATTTTGCAAAAAGCTCCTCACATGGATGGCATTATTAAGGGCCTCCTTCAATGTCCCCACTCTCACATATTTAGGATGGATGAAGCCTACTAATTTCTCTACTTCCTCCTCTATCATACCTTGCACCAGATCCATGGTTACTTTCAGGCTGGTGACTTGACTGGTTACAAAGTCTTTCATAACTGGATATCTCCATTCTTTTTCAAGTTTTTCCACCACGTAGGCTGCATCAACCATCCAGTACAAACTGTCTTTCAATTCGTTGAACAAATTCATTTTGTTCAAGGTGTTGACTAGACTGACGACCGCTCAGCATTATATACGTGAAGCACGGACGTGAAGGAAAACATCCCTTACACTCACTTCATATATTATCGACTATCCACACAGACAGGAAGAGAAGTAAAACACACACTATACTATCCACACAAACGTACGCGAACGCATGAAACACACCATATCTACTATCCACACAAACGTACGCGAACGCACATAACACACACACTATACTATCTACGCAAACGGGAAGAGAAGAAGAAAAACACACTTTACTATCCACACAAACGTACGCAAACGCACACAATCACTCCATATATACTATCCACACAGACGGAAGGAGAAGAAAAACACACCATATTTACTATCCACCCAAATGAACGCGAACGCATATAACACACACACACACATTACTATCCGCACAAACTGGAAGAGAAGAAAAAAAAAACCACACACTCAACTATCCACACAAACAATTGCGAACGCAAAACACACACACACATGCGCACACATACACACACATATCAGTAAACGAGTGAGTGTTTATAGTCACACTACTACACATTCACACAAATTGGCAATTTGAATAGTCTCTGGTTAGCCCTTTTTTAAAACTCCAATTGCACCTGGTTAATGCTGGCACCTCCCAGGGCGGGCACCACAGACGCATTTCCTGCTCCAATCATTTACCCAATTCACATTTGTGATTGGGAGCGCAGAGTCCTCTTGAGTAGCTTCAGAACCCAAATCTTCAGTTTCTGGGATTCTGAAGACTTCCCTCTGTCTTCTATGCCAGAGTCGAGGATGTTGTTGTTGTTGTTGTGGTTGTGGTTGAGGTGGAGGTACTGGTTGTAGCTGAACTCGTACTGGGTGTGGAGGCGTCCTCACCTCAAGCTTGACCTCGCACACAGGTCTTAGCATGAGGTGAGGTAGGATTCCTCGCTTCTTTTCCTTCTGCTCTTCTTTCTTTTTCTTCTCTTCCTCCTCTTCTATCCTGGCTTCTTCTGAAATGGCTTCCATGGCCAGCTCGTCCAGGAGGCGTCTGGCATACTCCAGGTGCATCTGAAGTTCTAAATGTTTGACAATTCTGCTACTCATGTTCAAAGTTGACTAGTCAACGATGGGTAGCCAGACTGACGATCGCTTCGATTTATATCCGTGGAGCACGGACGTGAAGGTAAACATCCCATGGCACCAAAACTTACAATCACATCAAGCGTGCGGACCTAAAAGAAACACTCACGTTGACTTTTTTTACTTATAAACACAGACATACACTATTCGACAAGACTGAGAAACGAAGTGTGGATTTTAACTGACAAAAGAAACGAAGTGCTTATAGACACACTTCAGTTTTTTTAAAACAAACACACAACTTTTGTTTGGCAATTGAATTATTATGTCTTTTCGAGAGTATTGGGGTAGACCTGAAAAGGGCTGTTTTTGTTGACGGGGAGTGATGGCAATCTTTTATTATCTATGATTGCGTCCCTGTCTAGCGACAGGCTTTCCTACACGATACGGTCTGCTTCTGTGGAAAGAGAAGGAGAACTCCTTGGTGTCCACTCGACAGTCGACAAAACCCCTATCTGGTTCCTGCTGTTGCTGCTCCTGCTGATATTCTCTTTGGAGCTTCTGAAGTCTGTACTTCTCTGTCCATTCTTCTTGTTATTTCTTGATTTCTTCTCTGAAGACCTCTTCTACCACGTCTTGGGCTATTGATAACATCCTGACATTCTCCATCTCTTCAGGCTTCGGCATCAGGTTTAGCCGGACACGATGTAAATTCACGTAAGTTTCGTTGAGCATGGCTAGTCTGGAAGGTATGTTCATAGGTAGACGAGTCAAACATCGATGGCCAGACTGGAGACTGCCTCGCTTTATATAGTTCAAACGCTGACGCGAGAGAAAACACCAACGATTCCAACGATTAAACGTTTGGGTAACTGTCCTTGGAACAGATGATCTTCGATCTTGGATCGGAGTCCAGGAGCAATGGTGCAAGTTTTCACTTCTACGCGTCGTATCGGATACTTGGCGGTCGTTTTGCTCAATGTGTGACTGATGTCGTTTCCCGCTTTAGGTAACACTTCTACGCGACGCACGTAAAGTATAGCTTCTTGGATGATGGTTTTGTACTCGTTGGCATGAGCCATCAAATGGAAAGCGACACTGCTGAGATTTAGTCTCAGGCGGATATCCACTCCGTTGAGCAAATACTTGTATTGTAACCACATGTCCAAATGCAAACGATCCATCAGTTCTAAACTACGACCTTGCAGGATTTTCTTTTGACGGTCGTTAAAGCCCACATTGTGAGGACTGTCATCTGCTGTCAGGGCTGTGTCGTTAAACGTGCCATGACCTGCGGTGTCAGGTTTCCATAACACGCAAGCATCCAGGTGAGTGTTCTTGGCCTCTTTTCCGTACGTCAAGAGATTTTCCAGGTACGCTCGGTAAGGGTAAGTATCCATGCTACTGCTGACCAGTTTGTTATTCAAGTACAAATCCACTTCGCTGAACAAGAAATGGATGAAATTGTTGACGGGAGCTACTCTAGCATCGGCTCCCGGATTGGTGTTGTCCGTTTTGATCACTTTCAGTTTCAGATACAAGTAACTGCTATTCAGACTGATGTAATCTTCGGGTTGTCCTTTGATTTCAAACTCGATGGGAGCTGAATCCGTCAAAGAGGAGACGGGATGAAATTCGACCCATTGGGATTCTTGCATCGTCATCATGGTGGGTGGCATGGCAAACAGATCCAGTTCCGACTTGGAACAGACGCAAGACTCTCGGTGCATCATTTTCTTTCTTTCTCTCTGTGATTTTTTAATAATCAAAAACGTCTAAGTCTTGGACGGTTTTTCTTTTCTTAGTCTTTCTAGCTCTGGGGGTGTGAAGTCCTCTGAAGGGGTGTTTTCGTCGTCTTTTTCAGCCTTGTCTTTGTTGTGGCGTCAGGGAAGCAGGAATGCCTGACTCGGCATCACCTAGGGCATTTATAGGAGTTTCTCGTTGGCCCAAAATGTCTTTGCCCGTTTGAAGCAAGACATTTTTGCCTGCTCTCAAGAAAACTTCTTTGGGGTTTTGTTTGTCAATGATGACATTTTGGAGAAATTCTTTACCTTGCGTCAACGCGACAGCTTTCAAGGCGTGCAATCCCCGTGTCACCATCGGTTTCAAAACGGGAGCCACCAAACGAAAAGACGATTTCAGCATATCTCCTAAACCATGTCCTCGTTGTAGAGCGACTCCTTGGTACACAGGATACATGACTGGCAAAGGGTTAGAGTAATCGTTTTCGAAAATGGAGTTTCACTGTGACTTTCCCTTTGATGAATGGAATATTTTGTCCCAGATTTCCTCTTATAGTAATGTTGACAGTGTCGAAATACGGATTACTGACGGGCAAATAGTGAGGATGTACAAATTCGCGGTGAACGTGATAGGTGTTTTCACCTTCCTCGTCAGCGTTCGTGGCAGAATCCACTTTGAAAGGAATGACACGCAGTAACGGTACTGAGGTGTGTCCCACCACGTTGTACTCCACCACATCGGAGTACACAAAAATCAGATTCAGACCTTGGTTCATTTATACTGAGACTAGAAAATATTTCGCAAAATCCAAGTTGCCGGTAACGGATGGTATTTCGTTTCAAATCTTGATCAACTTGAGATCTTCACCCAAAATGTCATACAATGCAGGACAATATGTAATGGCCAATACTTTTTCCTCTGAAAATGTGATCAGTAGGCGACAAGCTATTTTATGCTACTCGATCGTGACACTTTTTCTGGCTTTCTCCAAGACTTTACCAAACATGGCATTGAACCTGTCAGCAATCGCGTTCACCAAATGTTGACCATTAAAACAATAGCCTGGGGGAATTTTCAATCGATAAGAGGAGCGATTAGTTTTGGGGTCTTGTGTTTTCATAGAGTCACCTGCAGCGGTGCGTTGATTCAAGATTTGTTGCACTTGCGGGTCAATAACTTCCACTGTATAAGTGTTTTGATTTTCAATGATGTTTTTGATTTGCGTAGGGTGAAACATTTCCACTAAAGCCACTTCCCAAAGGGCTTCAAGATCCAATTGGATGGCCTGAGGTAATTTGGCTGTGTAACAGCATAAGGTATTGTGGGGAAACACCTCAATGAAACTGTCACTGGGTAACGTTAAGTAAAATTGGTTATTCATAATTCCAGAGTTCTAGTGTTTGAGGGGTCGCTGGTAGTCACAGGAGTGTCTAAAAGAGGATTGTTGTGATGGTTATGTTGCCTGTTGGAAGGGGGACTGACATTGGACACAAGGCTCCCGTTGTTGTTCCCATTAGAGGAATATTTCAGGGACGGATTGGGAAGAAGGTAACCGATGCAACTGCTGAGTAAAATGGTCCACAATTGTTTGTCTCCTTGTTGCAAACTCAAATTGGCAATGGCAGCACCGATGACACAATAAACCACAACGATTTGGCAGAAAAAGACGATTTGCGTTTTAGGCACACGTTCTCCACACCACACCCACAAGGGTTGCTTTTGTAGATCTTGTAGAGTAGAACTGGGGGAAGGACTGGTCATTGCAGTAGCTGAGGCTGTGTTGAAGGGCATGGTGGTCACTTCTTTTTATAGTCGATGATTTACGAAGCGTCGATCCAAGAGTCAAAATTGGTAGGATATCCTTTCCAACGTACTTTGACTTCTTTGCCACGTCGTTTTCCCACTTTTCGGGTTCTTTGATCGAGAATGCTTTCGATCTCGTACACGTCGTCTTCTTTTTTGGTCACACGTTGTAAATCGGGCAAGTAAAACGTTCCTTTTAACGCTTCCCCGTTCATGTCTTCCAATTTATAGACGGGAGGATGATGGCCATACACTAGTTCAGTGACAGGAAACAATTCGGTGGTCCAGTTGGGTAAGTAACCTTTGTCGAAAGTGCGCACCCAATCTCCTGCTGCCAACATTCCACCTTTCTTGGGGACAGTCACCGTTGGGGACGTACCAAACAGGCGCTCGAAGACGGTAACTTTGTTGTCGGGAGTCACTTCTTGGGGGGGGGGCACGTCCGATGCTCTGATGGTAAGATTGGTTGTACGCTTGGACTAGGTGCGGCAAGACGTCGATGTACTTGAAAGTGTGTTGATGCGTAAAATATTTCCACATACGTTCTTTCAAGGTGCGTTGAAAACGTTCCACGATGCTGGCTTTGGTTTCGGGATTCTCGGTGGTGAAAAAATGAATGTCATGTTTCTTCAATTCTTTTTGGAAAGCTTGGTTCAGAAATTCGGTGCCTTTGTCGGTTTGCCATCGAAGAGGGTGACGACCGCTTTGTTTCAACACCAGTTTTAGTGCTCGCACTAACTTACTGCTCGATCTGAAAGTCAATGGAACGACCCTGGCAAATTTGGAAAATACGTCGATGACACAAAACAAATATTTGTAGCCACGACTGTAGGTGGCCAAATGAGAGACATCGGCTAAATCGGTTTGCCATTGATGATCGATACCCTCCACTCGGGTGCGACTTCTGGAAAATTTTCGTCGGATGGGTTTGTGTAAGGTGTACGTGGCTTGTTCTTGTAACCATCGTTGCACTTGAGGTAAACGGATACTTTTCAGTCGAGTTTTGACAGCACGATACAATTTCTGAACTCCGAAAGCTTCAGGATGGGATGGATCGTAGTAAATGCTGGCTAACACCTTCTCCATTTTTAAATAAGTGATCCACTCTTCACTGATCCTACTCTGAATGGACGAGGGGGTGGTTTAGAAACGGTTTTACGTGTCCGATGTGCCACGGGAGTAGTAGTCGAATGTAGTGGTGGTGGTGGTAATGGAATGGCTTTGGTGGTTTTTTTCTTTTTTTACTTCTGGTTTTTCTTCTTTCTTTTTGACTTGTGTCGAAGGAGGATTGGACATCATCTTTTAACCCAAGCTTTAAGTTCTTCTCTTTGGGGTGTAGGGGAAGGGGTCAACAAGGACGCTTCAATCTTACTAGGGATGGGAGGTGCTGATAGTGTTTGAAAGACTTCTCGTGCCTCTTCTTCCTCAGGTATCCGAGGGGCTGCATCTGTCTGGACCGATGGTGGTAGTGGTGGTGGTGGACTTTTCATCAGTGTCTTAAAATCTTTCACAGTGGGTAGAGCTGTTTCATCTAAAGCTTTCAGGTGAAAGAGTTGCAGTCGTTGCAACAGTTGACCGTACCGTTGCTAATTTTCCGTTTCTGACAAATCGCTGCTATCCATCAACGATTGCAATTCGTGTTGTAACTGGGACATCTCGGTCAAATGAGGATTGGGAGGTAAATGCGGGGTCCGTTGTTCTTGCCAACGATGGTATTCCATCCATCCTTAGTAAGGCACTAAAGCCTGTTTTGGTCCTTCCATCGGATTTCAAGGATCACGTCTGAGATCTTTTAATTCCAGAGGTCCCTTTTATCTTCTTGACCCTTTTAGCTTGGAGCTATGGCGGGTAAAATATTTCCCAACATACCCAACATAGCTCTCGCTATTACATTGGTAAGAAGTCCTAACAGGGATAAAAATCCTCCGCCTTGCACCAATATCTGTTTCTTTTGACGAATGGATATTTTCTTTTGGACCATTTGGCGAAGAACGTGTCGATGTCTGGCTAAGCATTTTTTCTGGTGTTTAGAGAAAGGTATCCTTCCTTTCAAGACACGTGTGAAATCGGGTTTGGCAGGCATCACCAGCAACGGAGAAGTAGAAGAACCTGGGCTACTGGAGACGCAGTCACTCTTGCGGCAGGTCGTGGTTTACGAATGTAAGGTTGCATCCTGGCGGCAGTGCCTCTCTTGCGGTAAGAAGCTGTTTTCTGTGGGCTTTTCTTTTTCTTTTTCTGAGGCCGCGACTTGGTCTTGACACCGTTACTCTTATCAGTTTCCTTCTGGGTCAGTCGAGGAGTGGTCTTTTTCTTGGGTAGGACTTTGGAAGGATTGGGATCCCATTTTTAGAGGGAACGAATGATGACACCTCCTAGAGAACCGCTACCTCCAGGTTTCAAAATGATTTGCCTCTTGGTTTTGAGTGTCAATGCGAGGATCGGCCAGTTGCGTCAAGGCGACCTTGTTTCTAGCAAAAAAGCGTTTGGTTTGATGTGGAATGTGAATGATGCCTTGCAGTAATTGACGTGCTGTCACCGTAAACCATCGTAAGACTTCTTTGAGACTAGTTTCTAAGACACGAGCACGTATTTGTGGATTTTACTCGCGACTGATGCCGTACAAGGCACAAATCAATTTGATGGGAAGATGAGACTGAAGGTACGTCATGTTGTCGCTGTTTGAGACAGACTCAAAGTGACCGAGGTTTTTATAAACTTCTTTGGTTGTTGTTGTTAAGTCTACGACGGGGACGTGTACACGACAGGCCCTCCGCCTTGGCACCAGTGGTGAAACAGATTGGTATGAAATCGCAAATAATCGGGAGTGGTGGGTTTTAAATCCATGAGGAAATAAGCGTGTGGGGTTTGAGTGGCATCGTCGTACGCATGAGTCAGCCAAGGCGTTCTTAACTGTTTGGCTAAGACTTGCACTTGCGATTTATCTCTAGGACTTTTAAACAAGACCATGGAATGTGCATTGATACTGATGGTGCGATGGACCTTACTTTGTTGAAACAAATTTTGAGTGATGTAAATGACACTGGCACTACGATGATGCCCTTTGCTCGTGGACCAGAGTTTTATTTCTTGTTCGTCTTCTCCTAACATGTCGTCGAAGATGGCTAGATGGGTTTGACTAGGGTCAGGGACGATTCCGTCGTCTTCGCCAGGAATGCCTTCCACAAAGACAATGGAATCGCCTTGACCTTCTGGCAGAAGGTTTTACGCCGATTGCCACTCTTTGTAACACCACACGATTCGTTGAGGTGGACGATCGATCAAATGATGTTTATGTTCGATCAAACATTTGACAAATTCGGTTTTGCCTGAACCGCTAGATTCGACAATGAGCATGTTAAAGAGATGGCGAAGATACAAGGCCTCCCAAATGGCACGATCTAAGTGTTCGTCGATGACTTGAAAGTGGAGGAAGAGGGAGCAGATACAGTAGAGGAAGCCATAGAAGTGTAAGGAATGTCACTTTTGACACGAAGACAGACAAGACAAGAGTTTATATAGTTTTTTCAGGACACGTTTATTGCCATCTTTAAAAGTGAACAACACGAAAGACAAAAATACATAAAAGCCAAATGGTTAAGTACATGAATAAAATACACATCAAAACGATTATAGTGGAAAATAAAGAAGTCTCTGTACAACATTTTTGGTGATCAAGATGTGGTATCGTAGGGACAGTGTATAATGTTCTTAGAGTCTCTACACTCCTTGGCACAGTCACACATGTATCTTCCAGGAATGGTCTTTCGGGGATGTCGATGACGGTCCTGTCCTGTCCTGAAGGGTGTGGTTCTTCTTCTTCTTCTGGTACTGTCACTAACACAGGTTTAAAAGTTACTTTTTTCACTGAACGTTTTAATTTTTTAGGATGACAAGTCTTGGGCATAGTGTGCCACTTCTTTTGTCCAAGCCTCAAAACCCCAACTTTTCCAGTTGCGTACATCTTTCCAGTGAGGGTGTAAGTCACAAACTACGCACACACATCGTACACATCTTCAGTACCTAAACGTTGACGAATCTTTCTTTCCTGTAGAGGTCGAGAAGTATCGAGATGAAAGCGCAAAGCTTTGAGCAGAATGAGTTTCTCGTGTACATTTAAAAGAACCACTTTCATGCTTTTTTGAGTGGTATGTACTGTTCGTATAGAGTCCACAAGGAATCGGACGGTAAACGAAATCCCAGAAAGCAAGTCACTAAGACACACACCATGCGTCGACCCCAATTCCATGGACACAGCTCTCTTAAAATGCGATGGTAATCCTCCACCGTTTGAATATAGTCATTGATTTCCTTCCACGGAATCTGTTGTATCACGATTGATAAAGGTCGTGGCATGGTAGTCCGTTTTTATACCCTCTTTGGTGTAAGGTAATAATTGTACTTTTTGAACAGCATCGGTTTTATTTCAGTACCGCACCAAAAATGTTTAGTCACTAACTCACACACCCCACGTCGCACAGAAGTTTCCTCTTGAACTAAAAAGAATAGTTCTTGTAAAGATTTGTTGTAATCCTCTAACTCGTCCGTTGCAATTAGGTGTATTAGGATTACCTTGTAAGTAGAATGAGTGGCATACAAAACTTTATGAATTTCACACGATTCATCAATGTCTGACCAATGGAACGCTTTGAAATGGACCAGTCCTCTTATACCATTCAGGTACCAGTGATTCCAACTTCGGTGACGTAACGGATGCAACTGTTCTTTGCGTTTCACTTGTATTTTGACCAACTCTCGGTAAATGCGTTCTCTCAACTCCACAGGCAAACCACGAATGTTGTCTTGTAAAGTATCTATGACCATGTCAGTCAAACTACTTCTCCTGGAGCGAAAGTAAAGGATGTAGTGAGTAATTTCTGGCCACTGCCATTCC
Source organism: Megalonaias nervosa (assembly GCA_016617855.1). NCBI lineage: Eukaryota > Metazoa > Mollusca > Bivalvia > Unionida > Unionidae > Megalonaias > Megalonaias nervosa. The sequence goes on along the minus strand of JAECUM010008814.1, from coordinate 6,101 downwards.
ATGAAACGGTCAAGAATGTCCTTAAAATCTTCTAATGTAAATGGTCTAAAGCGGAATATTCGGAAGAACGCACACTTAATCCAGAGAAATCTGACTTGGTTGTTGACTTTTGTCAATTTCCTCTTGTGAATTTCTCGACATAAAAGTTCCTCAGTCACCAATTGAGATTTTGCTCTGGCAAGTCCCAGCCAAATGTCCTTGTAGATCTTCTCTTGCAATTCGTTTGGTAATGTTTGAATATTATTTTTCAAATGGGGTTTAAGTACTTGTCTAAGTGTTGTCCAACGTTTGACTCCTAACCAGTCTGGTTTCTTAAACAACATGGTATGCCACTTCAATGACAAGGTCCCACTAATGGTAGGTAGTGACAATCCGGAGACCATCGAGCATGCTCCAGGTAAGCGGAATCTTTCTTCTCCCACTCGTGAAGTGACACACCGCAACTGAAGCAATTGACTTTATCCCCTTCACCCAAGTAGATAAATCCGGCTCTAGATAATTCTTCGGGGGTAGGTCCTCCCAGATGTTTAGGCCATTTTCCTCGGAAGGTTTGGAATCGACTTTCAAAGTCGCATTATTCAGTCAATCTCACAGGGAACGAATATTCGTCTTTCACAGGTTCATTTCGATGAGGGTACGGTGAAATATGCAGGAGTTTGCTCATTTTTGGATGACATCCGTAAGGTGGTAGCCGCATGGTTTCACGTGGTTGATGACATTGACATTGAAAACCAGTAAAGTGAAAAGGTGAACGATAACGAGGGCCATCGCTTTTGCATCAGTCAGGTTTGACACGTACATCATCACTTTCCATGGTAGGTATGGTAGTAGTAGTCATAGCAAAGTTCTCATGATGTAATACTGAATCACTGAAGTCACAACGTACGGCATCCCTGCCATCGCAAGGCAAAGCATCGCGCTCCACTTGAGCATCATTGAACTTGAATTGTACTTCTCTGAAAGGATTCATCTTTTTCGCTTAGTGCTGGTAGTTGCAATGAACTATCGGTCTTGGACGTTGTCCCTTTTTATACTAGTCGTAATGAAGTCTCGAGTTTGTATATTGTTCCTTATTTATGACTAGTTTTGGAAGTCTTCCTTTTTTCTTCTTGGACAACGGTACTACCTTCTCTAAGGTACCGTCATACCTGACCTGTAGTGTGATGGGTGGAAAGGCCATAGAAAGGTAAGGACAGTGTGGACCCCATTGAGTATGTTCCAGAATAGCTGAATCTTTATAGATACATCGATCCATACGCAACTTCAGACCACAACTGAAACACTGTACTTCGTATCCCAATCCAATCTTAGGTCCCAAGTAGACAAATCCTGTTCTAGCTAAAACATTCGCATTAGGTAATCATTCCCTATCCGTGGGCCATCTTTGAAACGTTTCTAATCGACTGGCACAATTAAAATAGTCAGGCAAGAAGACAGGAAAATGGAATGGTTTGAACTTGGAGTTTGCAGCGGGTCTTGCACTCGATTCTTGCTGTGTCGAAGTCATCCTTCTTGTTGGTGGCTATCGTCTTGGATCCATTTTTTATACCAGTGTGACCGTACGGTAAAGTGAAGTGGTTTGGAAGTCGAACACTCTTTTGGTACACGATTTGATAGACTTTTTCCAAGAGACGATTGACGATTTGGTGTGTGGGTAAACGTACAATCTCGTTCGGTTAGTAGGTGGTCACTTTAAAATTTCCATCCTGTCCAGACTGCAAGGCCTCTTTCAATACGCCAAAGTTCACCACTTGACTGGTGCGATAATTGGGAGTCAATCCTTTCACTTTACACTCCGTGTGTACTTTTCCTTGTTTGTCACGGTATTCATAGCCGAAATGTTTGGGACCGCCACTTGCAAAACTTAGAATCTTGTCGTCGTAATGCTCGTCCGTCCAGGCTCCTAAACGGTCTCCTTCGATGTCAGAGTGACAGTGACCAAGTCGATCGATTTAGATGCAACTGTCCGTGTCAAAGTACAGCACACGATCTCCTAATTGGTGTAAAGCTTCGTACAATTTTAAGCGAGCATGGGCTGTCACATAAGCTGCAATGATGACATTTCCAAATTCGTCGGCTTCTACAAAGTCCTGTTCTTCTTCGTAATTGACTAAGATCAAGTCCTCACGAATGACGTCCACGTGTTTCATGTATTTGGTTTTGTAGTGAATCATCTGGAAGTAGCGGGAAGGTTCTGTCAAATATTCCATCATGGGTAAACACTGTCGTTGTGCCATTTTACCCCACAAACAATTCAACATCACTTTGGCAAACGACCCCATTCGTTCGTTTTTCTCGATGTGGTCTAAAGTGATGCCTTCCTGCTCACAGTATTTCTCTTTGAATTTCTTTCGGTCTTCGGGGGTGTGGCACCAGGAAGGATATCCGCTGGCTTCTTGTTTCAGTTTTACAAAGTCATCCACGCAGTCTGCGAAAATGCCTTTCTGAGTCTCGTCGCTCTTGTGGTATTTTTCTGTCTTGGGAAAGTGGTAAATTTCGTACACTTCTAATAGTTGGTGTATCAGGTCCAGAGCTTTGAACAATTCCACGCTAACCCACGTTCCTGTCAAGGCGCGTTCTTCCTGGGTGTGCGGAAAAAGTTGGTCTTGATTGCAAGTTTCGGCATAAGTACGGCACAAGGGAAGCATCAGTTTTCCTTGGCAATGATGTGGTAAAACGGGATGGTACAAGTTTGTGGGAGGCAAGACATTGCACTTGATCAATCCTTCGTATTGTCGAATGTTGTCCAGGTCGATGTGTTCCGTCAGCAATTGCGGGTGCCCTGCGGAAAAGTGAGAATATTTGCACACGTATGGATACAGAGAACTCAAGTCCAAGTATTTGATTTCTTCTTCTTTCTCCTCGTCGGCTTGGTACAGCAAACAGGTGGCACTCGTCCGTCCTCCGTACAAGCTGTCCAGAGGGTCCACCAGTTTGTAGCTTTCCACGATGCTTTTAAACTCGGGATCGGTTTTCAAACGGCGATCGTACTCGTGTTCCCACATTTCTACCACTTGGTATCCTTGCTGTTCTAGCTTCAATCGCCGCTGACAAGTGGCGTCGTACAAGTCTTCCATGGTCCGTTGTAAAAACTGATTTTTAGTGCCACGTTGAGTGTAAGAGATGGGACATCCGTGAAATAAGCACCCGTTAAACTCGTACACCATCTTAGGGTTTTCTAAGTCCCATCCATCCACCGAATACGTTCCAAAGGTATTTTCGCCTCCTCCGTTGCGAGCGTGTTGGATCCATTTGTCTTCCTTGTCGCACAAGTAATGTAACCAGCGTAGGGCTTTGACCGAGTAATGACGTTTGACAAAGGTCGTCGTTTGAGGACTTATGACAGCTAGGGTTCTTTCGAGCATGAATCGTTGGCGGTACACTAAAGAACACGCTTTGGCAATGGTGCAGGCTTCTTTCACAGGATTGATCCCTCCGTGTTCCATGAATAGTTCTCAAAATTTTCCACAGCAACGCCGTAAAATGTCCACGTCGGAACGACAATACTTTAACATTTCTTCCTGAAAGTCGAATGGGTCCGAGGCGTGAGTGTGGTACCATGCGTAGAAAGCTTCTCGTTGTTCGGTACGCATGTTGTCGGGATCGTAGTAGTGAGCCTCAGGCAAATGGGGTAGAACGACGTGTTGATTTATTTTCGGTATTGAAAAAGTGCGGAAAATAGCTTTTGGCCATTTCTGTCGTTCCAAACGTTTTAGGCATGCGACTCAAAGGCATGGCCAAGCAACGCATCGAATCTGTAAACTGCACTTGTCCCACTTGCATAGAAATGATATTGGCTCTGCTCAGGACGTTCGGTACTTTGTTCCGTATAGTATCTCAAAGAAACTGCCCATCATATCCCGAGAAATTGTGAGCCATCACCGTGGCATAGCGATGACAATCTCCGTAATGTTCTATGTCCTCTTGACTCCACGTCTCGTCGATTGGGTCTAAGATCCATTGGGCGAAATCGGCCAATGTGTTCAGCCCCCGAAAGATTTTTTCATGTCCTCCCGGAATCTTGCTGAAGTGGGGGCAATGACTAAAGATAGGCTCTTGGATGCACTTCTCGCACGCTCGATGAGCCAAGCAGAAATTAGGAATGTGAATGCCAGTCTCTTGCATGTATTCAAAATCGAAAAAGATGAAATTGCCTTTCTTCTGGTCATCTTCTTCCTCTTCATGTGTAGCATTCGTATTTCAAGTCCACGATTTGGTGACAAATGTGACATCGTTTCTTTCCTGAAAATACGTGAGCCTTGGCATTAATGGTGCGTATGCCTTGTCCACAAGTTGGGCACAATCTCAGGAGCTGACAAGCACATTTCTGCTGTGAGCCCTGCGTCTTTAGATGTTGTTGTTAACAGGTCGGACTGACAAAAGTGCGCTGACAAACTGGGCAATGTACTCGTTCTTGCCCTTCGTCCAGACAGGGTTTAGAGGCCAAACATCCCTCACATTTCGATCCACAATGCTTGTGTTGCTCTCGATTGTTATAGCCATGGTTACATTTCTCACAGTAATAGCTGTATCCTAGGAATCCGGTGATACTGGTAATGGCATCAAAATGTTCATCGTGATGATAGACGTGAACGTATTTTCTGTCTTTGAAATTTTTGCCTCGAAACAACAGAGGTCCGCGGACTTCTTGAGGGTGTACTTTCAACGTGTAACATGGAGCCAAGACGTTTTGAAATTTTTGCATTTCAGGAATGCCACAGGGTGTGTCTTTGGACACGCCAGCTTGTTGTAACAGGAGTTCTGCTTCTCTTCGTTGTTTGGCTCGACCCGATTTTTTAATTGTTTGACAAGCTCTTTTCCATTCTGCCGTGTCGTTCTTGTCGGCATACGTTCGTACCACTACGATGGCACGGGCTAAGCACATCTGGTCTTTAGTGTTGTTAATTTGAACGATGCTGCGCTTGATGCTGCAAAGGTCGTCCACGAATAACACCTTTTTGCGTCCCGTCCCTTGGGGAAGAGACACGTGGGTCATGAACAGTGTCGCTTTTCCGTCTTTGATGTGAAACTTGTCGTTGGATTGATGCACGTGTTGAATCTTGTAGATGACTTTGGAAGGTGTCAATTCTGCTGGGCTGCTAAACTCGATCCAAACAGGGGACTTCAAACTGTCGTGATGAATGGAAAGTCTCAAGCGATCATCTTTTTTGGCTTCACATTGCTGTTTCAGTGTGGTTAACAAAGAATCCCACACATCGGTGATGAACCCTTCTGCTTTCTCCAAAGGTACGTCTGACTTGAAATCTTTAAATTTCACCGTGAACGTGTAGGCCGTAGTTCTAAATTTTCTAGAGGAGCGTTTTGTCCGTCTCTTGAATGTGGTAGTAATTTTTAGGGTTGACTGGTGGTGATGGACTTTGACTTGGTGTAGACTCTCTGTGTCTGGATTCTGGTTCACTCATGTCATCTTCAAAATTGCTGGCATGAATTTGAGCCAAGACTTCATCTACTGTGCGAGGCGATAAGTCACGTTTGTGCCTCTTACTTTCTTCTCCTTTCTTTACAAAATGATGCGATTGTTTCATCAAATGAAAGATCAAATGACTACATTTGAAACGCCATGGACACCATTATATCCATGTCAGGCTCAGTGTATATATAAAGGGCTAGTGCCTTCCCTCTCAGTATTCATTTCACTCTCAAGCCGACCAGCACGATGGAAGAGCCCACACAGATCGAACTTCTGATTAGAGCTTTGCGGGGTGTGATACGAAAGTTTTCTTCAGACAAGCCGACGAACTACTCACCCTCCTTTCGAGATAAAAGTCAAGATACTTGCTATATTTGTCAGAAGAAAGGGCATTGGGCTACAGAATGTCCAGACCGCCAAAAAAGCAAGACCAGTGTCAAAAGAGACAAAAGTCAAGATACCTGTTATCATTGTCAAGAGAAAGGACATTGGTCTTCTGATTGCCTTAAGAAACAACAGGAGCAGGAGGAGGAAGAAGAAGAAGAGGTGCCCTCGGCAAAGGAAGAACCCCGACACATGCAGAAAGAGAAGAAAAGAAGACGAGAAAAAAGTGAGGAAGAAGAGGAGGAAAAACCTGTGAAAGTGAAGAAAATCAGAAAACAGAGTGAAC